>JAGWEN010001322.1:0-31549 GCA_018703685.1 Orius laevigatus | reverse complement strand
CTCGACTGTCACCACACCGACATCGAACGTTACCGTAAGTTCTGTTTACCTCTGTACATTTTAAATAATTAAAATTATGTTATAACGAATTTTTTTTACCAATGATTATTTCACTTTGGACTTTGGTAATTAAAATGAGTATAAAGCCCAAATTGTAAAACTGGATTATAAAAATTGATACTATGTAGCCTTTTGACGACTAGAGTCAACCAAGTTTGAAACATGGAAACCTATGATATCTAAATTTTTGAAGAAAAGCTGTACTTTCATTATTATATGGCACTCAAGGGTTGGGTCGGTGGAAATTGATCAAAAAATTCATTTTTGTTTTTTTAATTTTATAATATTACTTAACCATTTCCGCTCATTTTTTAAGTGGTCCCATATTTTTATTCCGAGTAGAAGTATTTGCATTAAAAGAAAAAAATTTCAGGCATATTGCCGCTGTTGATATTCAATCTCCTGAAAAGTTCTAGTTTTCTTCTTTCGGGAATTCGTCTCTCCTAAATGGCTGAATGAAATTTTTTACACGTGAATAATAATGTATTACGAATGCCCTAAAAAATGAAGATTTTTGTATAAAACCACGGATTTTCACAAAATTGAGAAAGATCCAGTTTTGGGGCTACTTCCATAGCAACTAGACCAGACCCGACCTTTTAAAATGTTAATTTTTTGATGATATCCTTTTATATCATTTGATACCCATATGAAAGGATTATGTTGCTCTAAATAATCCACCGGTTTTTTCCTTATCCAATTTTTATTATATAAAATGTTTGAGAAAAATAAAAAAGGGAGGAAAAAAAATGAAAAAGGGAGAGGAGATTGAGATAATTGAAAGGAGCTAAGGGAACCCTCTTCTAAAGAGTGCGCACCGCACTCTTGTAGCTCGTTTGCTTACCCCCCTCGGTCCTCCCCCTTAACCATCTAGTGGCCGAGTAGCGGGGTTGGAAGTTGGAACACGCCCACGGAGGGGCAACTCACGTCTCCACCTCCTTTTCATCGTTCATCGTTCCGCGTTCTCGACCCCTAATACGTCAATCCAACTAAACGCATATGGAGAAAGGATCCCGGAGGTGCCTTTTCGCTATATAAGATTCTTTTTCTACCCATCTAAGGCAACCCCCTACCTTTTTCCTATTCACTTAATCACTTAATCCTTTCGTTATTCAAAATACAGTATTTTTTTTTAACCCGGGATAACCGTACTAGGAGTACGGATACGAGAACTACCCGCTTTACGAGTGTGGTTACGGGAAGATCTACCCGTTCTGTCGTATTTAATTTCAGGCGTATTGGCTAGGCCTACACGTAATTGCATCTTGGTCTTGCGGGCTTTATCTCCTCTGGACAAAAAATCGTAGCTAAACTAATTTTTATACGAAAACAAAGATAGCAAAAATTTTAAACAATTAGATATGGGAAGAAATACCCGTTTTACGAGTACCGATACGGGAAGAACTACCCGTTTTGCGAGTACTGATACGGGAAGAACTACCCGTTTTGCGAGTATTGATACGGGAAGAACTATCCGTTTTACGAGTACCGATACGGGAAGAACTACCCCTTTTCGAGTATTGATACGGGAAGAACTACCAGTTTTACGAGTACTGATACGGGAAGAACTACCAGTTTTACGAGTACTGATACGGGAAGAACTACCCGTTTTACGAGTACTGATACGGGAAGAACTACCCGTTTTACGAGTACCGACACGGGAAGAACTACCCGTTTTACGAGTACCGATACGGGAAGAACTACCCGTTTTGCGAGTACTGATACGGGAAGAACTACCCGTTTTGCGAGTATTGATACGGGAAGAACTACCCGTTTTACGAGTACTGATACGGGAAGAACTACCCGTTTTACGAGTACTGATACGGGAAGAACTACCCGTTTTACGAGTACCGACACGGGAAGAACTACCCGTTTTACGAGTACCGATACGGGAAGAACTACCCGTTTTGCGAGTACTGATACGGGAAGAACTACCCGTTTTGCGAGTATTGATACGGGAAGAACTATCCGTTTTACGAGTACCGATACGGGAAGAACTACCCCTTTTCGAGTATTGATACGGGAAGAACTACCCCTTTTCGAGTATTGATACGGGAAGAACTACCAGTTTTACGAGTACTGATACGGGAAGAACTACCCGTTTTACGAGTACTGATACGGGAAGAACTACCCGTTTTACGAGTACCGACACGGGAAGAACTACCCGTTTTACGAGTACCGACACGGGAAGAACTACCCGTTTTACGAGTACCGATACGGGAAGAACTACCCGTTTTGCGAGTACTGATACGGGAAGAACTACACATTTTACGAGTACTGATACGGGAAGAACTATCCGTTTTACGAGTACCGATACCGGAAGAACTACCCCTTTTACGAGTATTGATACGGGAAGAACTACCAGTTTTACGAGTACTGATACGGGAAGAACTACCCGTTTTACGAGTACTGATACGGAAGACTACCCGTTTACGAGTACTGATACGGGAAGAACTACCCGTTTTACGAGTACCGACACGGGAAGAACTACCCGTTTTACGAGTACCGACACGGGAAGAACTACCCGTTTTAGGAGTACCGATACGGAGACACTACCCGTTTTGCGCTGAGTACTGATAGCGGGAGAAGAATCTACCGTTTTGCGACGTATTGATCCGGTAGAATGAAACTATCCGTTTTACGAGTACCGATACGAAGAACTACCCTCTTTTCGAGTAGTGATACGGGACAGAAACTACACCATTTGCATTCCGAGTATTGCTACGAAGAAAAAACTACCAGTTTGACGGTCCTGCATAGCGGGAAGAATCTCCCTCTTTACGAGTATTTTCTGCTCGGGAAGCACTACTCGTTTTACGAGTAACGGGACACGGGTAAGACTACCGTTTTACGGTGAGACCGACACGGAAGACTACCCGATATAGTACGAGGACGCGCATACGGGAAGAACTACCCGTTTTATGCGAGTACTGATACGGAGAGAACTACACATTTTACGCAGTACTAGGATACGGGACGCTATCCGTTGTTTTACGAGTACCGATACCGGAAGAACTACCCCTTTTACGAGTATTGATACGGGAAGAACTACCAGTTTTACGAGTACTGATACGGGAAGAACTACCCGTTTTACGAGTACTGATACGGGAAGAACTACCCGTTTTACGAGTACCGATACGGGAAGAACTACCCGTTTTGCGAGTACTGATACGGGAAGAACTACACATTTTACGAGTACTGATACCGGAAGAACTACCCGTTTTACGAGTACTGATACCGGAAGAACTACCCGTTTTACGAGTACGGATATGGGTACTCGGAGTTTACATAATGTACAATGTCGATTTGTGGAGATTACATATTGAACGAATTTTAAAAATTGCGGAGATTACATGTTTGTATAATTCTATAATCCGAATCCAGGGTATGTCCCCTGGCGGAGGTTACATTTTAACAATCGCCCATTCTAAAAACCTACTTCGATTCCATTTTATTTTTTAACTTCCTTATCAAATAACTGTCCCATCAACCAAAAAACCCATCTCAATCAATAAAAATATCTATAAGTATTCAGCAAAAAAGTAAATAAATATCCATGATAAATTAAACGACAATTTTTCTTTTTCCTTTTGAAAGTGCGTAAAGGTTAACTAGTGGAAACTAGGCTGAAGCTCTCTAAAGAAGCCAATAACTCAGGCAAACAGCTCACTTGGACGAAAGACTACTAGTGTAAATACACTTAACAATATCCTATTACCTAGTAACACAATAACGGATACGTCGATACTTTTAAAAGCCGATCTCATAATATTATTAGAAAAAACATTATAACGCCTATTTCTAATTCGTAAATATACATACCTATGATGCTAAACTTTGTGAATCCAATTAGGGCATAACGTATTCTCAGCTCCCCGTGGTCCGATCGACTTGAAATTTTCAGGGCTTCTTCTGTTTGAATTAAAGAAGATTTGTGCCAAATTTCAAGTCAATCGGCTTACTAGGAGCTGGGAAAACAGATCATAAGGTTCACCTTATCTTCACACAAAAGCTTAGCATTTTGGGAAAACTGAACGTGCAAGTGCTCAATTCTTACTTTTTTGATTAAAAGGAATGAAAATCATTTTCTGGATTGAAAACAATTAAATAGAAGCCACTTACGTCGACCTTAAGTGATGATTGCAACGTTCGATTTATATACACGTAAGCTTCAAAGGGTGGGAATCGATTTCGAGTTCCGGACTTTCCGTATCTCTCGTATTCATTTCCATGAATGAGTTTTAAAGTGCTTCATTAGCATTAATTTAATTTTAAATAATGCGATAAAGCTCTTTTCCCTCAATCTGAGCCAAAAGAGTTATTTAACTTTTTTTTTGATCAGTGATTTTTTTATAAGTATTTTCTACCTTTCAAGATAAAAAAGAACTTTTTTGCCTCCAATCGCAGATTTGTTTATCAAAAACAAAAAGTTTGAGAAGATCAAAGAAGGATTTAGCTAATATTTTGATTTTAGAGGAAAAAACATTATTTATAGGCCGTTCACTAATGACCCTTCGACCGCCTAGCTAGGAAAAATCGATGCACTTGAATTTTCTCTTCAAGTTCATCAACTCGCCAACGGACTACTGGGTGAAAAGATACAATCCAGTCATGCATGCTTAAAAAATATTGCGATAAAAAAAAGTATTTACCAAAAGACATGAAAAAGTGACATTTTGGGAATACCTGCCGATTATCTGCCAGATTTTTGACCTCACGAAAAAAAGTATTGAAGTAAACCCCCCTTAGTTTTGAGCGAGGAATCGATTTGCATCAATAACTTTTGGATCCGACATACAGGGTGCTCCAGAAGCACCCTAACTTCGTTATTTTGAGTACAAACCCTATGTTTTGACAAAAGAAATCGATTCTACGCTTGATTTCCTTTAACTTTTACTTAAAATACTTTTTTAATAGGACCAAACGTTCGGGAGTTACGAATACTGTCCCCTCATTTAGTCCTCTCCAGGGAAATTTTTATTATTTAAAATTAATATTATATTATATTAATATTATTATTAAAATAACTTTTAGATCCGACATACAGGGTGCTCCAGAACGGCCTTAACTTCGTTATTTTGAGTGCGAATCCTATGTTTTGACAAAATGAATCGATTCTAGGCTTGATTTCCTTTAAGTTTTACTTAAAACACTTTTTTGATAGGACCAAACGTTACACAGTATTGGCAACTCCCGATTTAAATTAGTCAAATTGTTATGCTTATTTCTTTCCTGCAGAAATTGCTACCACTAGATGTCCCAGTAGTAGCGCGACGTAGTATCAATGAGCGTGAGTGACAAAGTATGGGAAAGCTAGTAGCTGCTATGACCTAATTCCATTCATTGAGCACTGGGTTATATAATGAAGAACCGTCTGTTGAATTTTCATTATTTGCAACGACTTCGATCGGTCTTCTACTCTCTCCACTCAAAACATAGTTTTATGAAGCTCGGAAAATAAAGTTGAGAAAAATAGAATAAAAATGGTGGTAGGGGGAGTGCACGCGGCCATGATGCAACGGAATAAGGGTTGCACCCCAATCGATAATAAGGGAGCTGAGAGCAGCCATGTTGCTTCATCTAAGGGTGAGTTGTTCAGTCCGCCGTGAAGTCAAAGAATGGGAAAGGGGTTGGGGCAAGATGCCTCTCTATCCCCCAACAAAGCCCTTCGCTCTCCTCAGAAGGTGTCGTGGATTTAATTATAAACATGTCCCACCGTCCCACCTAATCTTGTTACAAACTATGGCCAAAGTTATATTAAACTAGACGGATGGGCGCCTCAGCTTCATATGAAAGCCTATGTTCCTAACTTTGAACCCTCTAGCTCTTACTCCTTCCCACCTTCCGACCGAACCCAATCTTCCAAGCCTCAAACTACCCTTTCACTTCAGGGATTCGAAAGAAAGAGATAATGAATAACAAACTAAAACCTATAGTGTTGACCTATTAAAACTTCTTAAGGGCCCTGTATACCGCGGCATTTTTCTTTTTTGTATTTCTCCAATATCCTGAGAAAACTGTTGGTTTTTTTGAAAAATTTCATTTGAATTTTAGTTTTAGAATATATTAATATAGGTCGCCATGTTTTTATTTTTTTGGAAATCATAAAAATTTGAACATCATAAACTTTGTAATCATAATTTTTATGACAAACCGATTGGAGAAACCGAAAAAATACGCTCCATCTCACCGCCTACGGTCAAAGGTCGAAATTTACAGGATATCAAAATTTTACTGCCTAAAGATTTGATGCTCCCTTGCGCCCGAAACACTAGCGGATGCTTTAATAACACAGCCCCGTCAGAGAGGTCTAACGGCCCTTAAGCTTTATCGTGAAGAATGGCTGAAAGCTAAGGGAAAAAAAGGTCTGGTCTGGTAATTATGAAAGCGGAACCCCCGAAACAGGAACTTTCTCAAAAATTAGGTTTTCTACCGTAATCTCCTGAGACCTACCTATATGGTGAAAATTTGGTGAATACCGATGGTTTTCTACCAAAATCTCCATTTTGGGGGGCTGAGCGGAACGCTGCCACGTTCCTTACATATTAGGATGTTGACTACCCCTATTTCGGCTGGTAGTTTGGTAAATTCGACCGCATTCGGATGTCTTAAGGGGTGGAGTTTGTTCAAAAAATTCATTTTTTTTTTTTTCTCATGTTATAATACTATTTAACTATTTCCGCTAATTTTCCAAGTGGTCCCATATTTTTATTTTGAGTGGAAGTATTTATTTTTATTAAAAGAATTTTCAGGCATATCGCCGCTGTTGATATCAACATCTCCTGAAAAGTTCTGGTTTTCTTCCTTCGGAAATTCGTCTCTCCTAAACGGCTGAATAAAGTTTTTCACACGTGTAGTTAGTTAAGTCCTTTATTTCTATTAAATTACAAAATTACATGATAATACATACATATTACACTTCCACCTACCCTCAAGCGAAAATTCGATTTTCAGGAAAGATCTCTTTGAAAATTAGCCTCAAGTACAGTTAGGAAAGAATAGTTAGGAAAGAATAGTTGTAAGAAAACTTCAAAACCGGACACGACGCAAACTAAATTAGTGGGATTAATGGAAACAATTAGTGCGGCGTGACTCGACCCCCTCAACGGTCGGGTTTATGGCGCGATAATGACCTATTTGTATATCTCGACCGATATTATATTTTTTGGCCATTTTAGGTTTCAATGGTGAGCTTCATGAGTGGTAATGCACTAATCTTTCAACCATAATATTTATTTTTCTGCGATATTCCAGTAGCACCTGTGTTGAGTCCCCTTGCCTCACCCCCCTGGGGTGGAGAGGGAACTAAAGGACCGCTTTCCACTCTTTGTTGAAATACCGATTTTCATTTTCTTCAAAACTTCACTAGGTGGTACTGGCAAGCGAGTTTTAACCCTGGAAATGCTTTTTTTAATAAGAAGTTTTAATAATGTTCGAAAAGTATGAAGGGTTAATGCATTTCAAATTGTGCAGGGACGTGGTTTAAGAATTGAGGGAGAGATGAAATGATAAATATTTGCGTACTGTGATGGAGAGGCCCATTCAGAGCGATTGCGCTCTGATCTGATTAACTGACCTAGGATACACTCCATACCCTTGCACAATCATTAATTAGCTTCCGATATACATACATATATAAAGTCAGCAGGGGAAAGGGAGAAGAGAAGTTGCAGGAGTGTAGAACAAACACAAGAGGAGGGTTCGTAATGAAAACAGGGCAGGTAGGAAAGTCATTGGAGTGGAGGGGAGGGGAAGGGCGAATTGGCAGGGGGCGGAAGTGAAAAAGTGGCTTTGAGGGTGGTAGCGGGATGGGGTGGAAATTGTTAAGGCATCTTCCAAGCTCATCTTCCCATCGAAACACAACACTCGGACGAGATTTTTAGAACAATGCTTCTCGGGCAGTTATATCGATCAGAGTTGACTACAAAGGCTTACAGCCTCCAACTCATTACGCCTTCAGAGTAAATAAACCCGGAGCCCCCAAGTCTGCTTTTAGCCTGATTCCTTATTGAAGTATTGTTTCCCGAAACACAATCGCCGATACCTATTCCAAACTTGGCATTTTTTTAATCCCAAACTACCTATTTAAACGTTATTTTCTCCTTTTCCAAATACATCAACGTCTATTAAGGGCACCCGTAGATGGAATCCGCACCTATGCTAATCAACGCATTTCCGCTTCAATTCTCAATTTTTCTTTTCTTTTTAATTTTACAACTTTATTTATAGAATATCAAAGCCGGAGCGGTTTTTGAAATTATTTTTTTCGAAATTTTTCATATGGGTTTGAAAAAAAAGGCAATTTTTTGACCCTTTTGTTGCGAATCTAAGGTTTCATAGTGTAAAAAATTCATTCGATTTTATTCAGCCATTTAGGAGAGACGAATTCCTGAAGGAAGAAAACTAGAACTTTTCAGGAGATATTGCAGTTGATATCAACAGCGGCGACATGCCTGAAAAAAAATTTTTTTTTCTTTTAATAAAAATAAATACTTCCACACAAAATAAAAATATGGGACCACTTGGAAAATGAGCGGAAGTAGTGATTAAATAATATTACAAGATTTAAAAAAAAAAATTTTTTAACAATTTCCACCTAGGTACTTTTTATTTCAGAATTGAAAATGTCACTAGAAAAACAAATCCAGGAAATAATTTTTTATAAATTAATCTTAAAACTAATAACTTTATCCTTCAAAAGAGGATTTTAAAATTAAAACCAGCACAATAGATTTCATGATGTAAAAACATCATAAACCGTTGGAAACATTTTATTCCTTTCCAAATAGTCCGAACAAAATACTAAATAGCCACGTTGACGACCTCAATAGCCTCTTTCCTCCAGAAATCTGCTAAAATCCTCTAAAACTCCATTTAACAGTTCGCTGTTAAAATAATTCTGTTTTTCCTAAAATTGAAACGATGCCAAATCTCATTTCAGTCTTCGCTACTTTAAGATATCGTTGTCTTTAATTAGAGGCGAACCCTTACGAGGCAATAATATAAACCTAAGGAGGGAGGAAAAGGCTGATGGGGGAAGCTGAGAAAGGACTAAGTTATTACTGGGGTTCGGATTATAAAGAGGGGACCATCTTGAATCCTACTCAATATTTATCGATTTCAGAGTACCCTCCGGAAACTTAACACATCCTCGTACTTTTATGTCTATTTTTAAACCATTCCAAGTAGAGATTTGGCAGAAAACCATATCTTAGCCAAACTTACACATGGCTAGATTCCGCCACACCAAAAAATGGATATTTTGGTAGAAAATCACCGACTTTTACCAAATCGAGAAGTTCCAGTTTTTGAGGTTTCCACCTCAATTTGCAGAACCAGACCTTTAACAACAAAATTTTTCCAAATCATCACTTTGATCTATTGCATAAGCACAATAAAAAATTATTCTATACAGGGCAAATCTGAACTAATTAAAAGTTTCTTGTAATAATAATAATATTGTACTTGTTCAAGGTTAACGATCCCTTAACTTATCTCTTCTTGAAACAATTAGAGAGAGGGGTAACTTTGAGCTTCTGTATTGTGCTGAGGAAAGGGGAAGAGAAACGAAGGTAAGGAGATGTTCGTGACGACTTAATTGCTAAGACACTATCAGCCGACCCTACGTCAAAGCCATGATTTCCCCCTCCTCAAATATATTTCAAACAATTCTTCATATTGATTAAGTTTAGACCTTTGAACTATAATTTAATGAACCACCATGATAAGGGATTCAAACCATAATATTGTAATCTATAAGAATGTCCAATTTGTAGAGCTACTTAAAGCTAAATGGTTAATGGTAGGAAGTGGAACTTTCTCAAAAGTGAGTTGTTTTTAGACCTGTTTATTTGCTGGGCGGAACGCTGACGCATTCCTAACCGCAAACTCCTAAGCCTCTGCATATCTGTGGTTTTCTACCAAAATCTTCATTTTTTGGGGAGACCTACCCTGTATATGGTGAAAATTTGGTGATCGGAGAATTGCACTTTCGCAAACAAACATCAATAACTATGGATCTATTGAGAAATTCAAAATTTCCTTATGATGTTTTCAAGATAATATGTTGAACTTTATATGTGTAAATTTTTATACAGATCGGAATAGAAATGCGGCCGTAATTTGCCTCACAAAACCTAGACGGACGGCCGGTTTGACAGGCTTTTTCATGTCCTAAAAGATCAAAGGTTCCCAAAATGCAGGTTCGAGGGTAATACTTTTTGAGAAAGTTAAAAAATAGAGATAATAACGTCATATTTCTCTATAAACCTACTCAAATAAAAGCACTTATGGGGGAAAGTGAAGCTTTTTGAGACCTTGGAAAGTATTGTGAGAGAAGTGGATTCGTCTCCAAGTGGACAAACGAGGCTTGACGATGAAAATTGCCTTTACGCAAGTGATGTTATCAACATGGTACTTGGCCGAATGGGGTGGGTCGGATCTGTCTGAAAACTTCTTGCTTTACCTATCCATCCATAGTTTCAACTCCGTCCATCTAACCCCCTTCCCAAGTTAATACTCTTACAAATGACTGGACTGTGTTATTAAAGTTTAGCAATTTCAAGTTGCTCTGATTAGAACTGTGTTATCACAGGCTTAGAGTAGACTTGCAACTGAATTAGTAATGTCCTCTCTCTAACTTAAGTAGAATTAAATTAATCTTGAGATGCAAGGGAAGTTCGAGGCAATGCCCGAGCAGTGCCTTAGGTGTAACAACTAAGTCTCCTAATGCTACTGAGGGTTACTCTGAGGGTGGGATAATCGGCTATGAAACTATTACCCCTTAGTTAAAGTGCCCAACTTGGCCAAGTTAATAGTGGACCTTAGAACGGCGGCCGACTAACCATTAAATTCAATTACAACTATGAAAATATTATATTTTAGACCAATCAACCATTTTCCATCCAAAGACGTCCTCCTTTCAAGAAAATTAGGTGAAAAAAAGGGCCCCAAATTGCAAAAGGTGCTCTAGACCTTTTTTCATTTTTTTTTTGTTTAGGTAGTTCTAAATCCAAGTTTGCGTTCTTCAGTTTTTGATCTCTAGCGCAAAAACAATGCGTTTTAGCGACTTAACTACGAAGTAAAAAAAGAAAGATTATTAAATTCTGAGTTTATTGAGCTGTCGAAAGTCAAAATCGGTCCAGCCGTTCGGGAGATATCGCCACAAATGTTGTGTGAGCAATAATTTTATCAAAAACCGGCCCTAAAAAAGGTTAATTTTTGAACATCGATATCTCCCGAACGGATGGACCGATTTTGACTTTTGAAATCTCATTGCAAGCCGAATTTAATAATCTTTCTTTTTTTACTTCGTGGTTAAGTCGCTAAAATGCGTTGTTTTTGCGCTAGAGATCAAAAACTGAAAAAAGTTCCAAATTTGGTCGGTTTTTCAAAATGGACGAAGCACAAGAGGGGGGGTGAAGCAAACTTAGATTTAGAATATCCTATTCGTTAATTTTGAAGGTTATTGAAGCAACTAATGATTTAAAAAAAGCTAAATCCATTTCATGAAAGCTTTTTATCTGAGCGGGTTTTCAGTTAATTGAAAGACTCTCCCCTCGAGAAATTGCTTACAGTTATGGCAAATTTAAATCCAAGAGGGTGTTTCTAAAGGCAAGAGGCCCTTGAAGACACAACCCCCCAACCCTTACGGGAGACGAGAAAGAGAAGCATTTAGGTGGGAGGAAGATTCAATCACTGTCCATTCTTCGGTTCAAAGGCTCCTGCCTTCTAATTGAACTTAAGTTAGTCTCTTAGATGAAGGGGTGCGTAAATAATGTGCTCATAGACCATACCCCTCCCCCTCCCATCACCGACCATCACTATCCGTCACCACTTACTAACAGAATAATGTTAAAATTCTATTATGAAAATTCATATTTTTTTCAATACAAACTGTGCAAACAAAAAAGTTCAAAGATTCAAAAAATGACATCATTACGCTCAATTATTGCTATTTTTAAATTACAGAACCTGGATGGTCTCAATCGGAAATCCACGAAATTTCACCTCACGGGACCAAAATTTTTCTTTCAGTTTAACTATATAGTCCAGTCGCCAGAGCAAAAAAAAAGGGGTCTGCTGGAAGAAATTGGGGACTTAACGACACTTTTACAGTTTGTTCGGGGCTATGGTGGGATGACTCTCTTAATTTTTCGAACTCGAGAAACCTGTGCTACCCTCAGGAGGGGCGAAAAACCAAGCTGATTTTCGGTTTTTTGCCTATAAGTCCTAAACTAAGCGTTTTATGACAAAACAGACTCTATTTAATATTGTAGGGCATACAATTTCCAACCATTTTTAACTTAATAAATTTTCCCGTAACCTTACTGCTTATCGAGATACGCCCTATCAAAGTTTGAGAATTTCAAAAAAAAGATGGTTTAGGCCCTCTGACAGATGGTATTTTAAATACTAATTTTTGGGTCATATCTGACATAAGAAGACATAAAAATCATCGTCAGCTATTTGAAAGTGGTTGAGAAGGGGTGGCAGACGGCCAGCGTCAGGCTGACGGTGGTTTGATTTCCACTTTAGTAAGCTTTACGGGAGAACGCCAAGTCCTAGCAAGTCCGGATTAGTCTCATTTTAAAGGTAATTTAATTACTAAGGACGAATACTAAGAGTCAAATTTCGCTATCGTTTATGGTTTGGAAGTGGTAAGGCTTTGAACTTTGAAAAATTTCCAATATATTCACATTGAGTCATACATTTAGTGGTGCTACGGGAGAACGCTGAGTCCTAGCAAGTCCGGATTAGTCTCATTTTAAAGGTAATTTAATTGCTAAGGACCGATACTAAGAGTCAAATTTCGCTATCTTTTGTGGTTTGGAAGCAGTCAGCGATTTAGTGAAACGAGAAATTCGCGATCTAGACAAAGTAATTTATGTTTTTGTTGACCATTTCGAAACCATAAAAGATAGCGAAATTCGACTGTTAGTATTCATACTTAGTAATTAAATTACCTTTAAAATGAGACTAATCCGGACTTGCTAGGACTTGGCGTTCTCCCGTAAAGCTTACTAAAGTGGAAATCAAACCACCGTCAGCCTGACGCTGGCCGTCTGCCACCCCTTCCAACCACTTTCAAATGGCTGACGATGATTTTTATGTCTTCTTATGTCAGATATGACCCAAAAATTAGTGTTTAAAATACCATCTGTCAGAGGGCCTAAACCATCTTTTTTTTGAAATTCTCAAACTTTGATAGGACGTATCTCGATAAGCAGTAAGTTTACTTGAAAATTTATTAAGTTAAAAATTGTTTAAAATTGTATGCCCTACAATATTGAATAGAGTGTGTTTTGTCATAAAACGCTTAGTTTAGGACTTATAGGCAAAAAACCGAAAATCAGCTTGGTTTTTCGCCCCTCCTGAGGGTAGCACAGGTTTCTCGAGTTCGAAAAATTAAGAGAGTCATCCCACCATAGCCCCGAACAAACTGTAAAAGTGTCGTTAAGTCCCCAATTTTTTCCATGTTCAATGTATATATTGACTAGACTAATAAGGATGAAAAAATTAAAAAAGTGCAGCTCCAAAAAATGGAAGGTTTTTCCATATTGGTAAGAATAAATGAGTTTCAAGATATTGTATACTCCAAGCCATAAATACACACTATTGAATGGAACCGTTGATTTATTTTGAAAGGGAAATTTCTTCAATTTTTGCCGCAATATTTGGCTCCTTACCGAATTCACCTACTTCTTATTCGTATAAGAAAATAAAAGAGAAGACATAAATATTCAATAGGGTGTTTTCAGAGTGAGAACCTGAATACACTTTGAAATATTTATAAGGGCTGTCGGATGACAATGCCGGACAAACGTCTCTTCAACTATTGTTATCCGCCACACTTACCATTTTTATTAATGGGGCGAATATGGTAATGGATTCCTTTATTGCCCCATTCACCCTCCAACTCAAGTCAACATCTTCCAAGTCGGTTCTGCTCCTTTTTCGATCCCCTTTCTACATAAGAATTTTAACCCCCTTCAACTAAAAACATTTCATCCCTACAACTTTCTAGTTCCTTTTTTATTCATAAGATATGAATACTGATTTTACGAGTTAACTTGTGCAATAAAATATAAATCATCATTAATACGACTTGAATGGGAGCTAACTTTGTTGCTTTCTCGACTAAAATCCTTTCTATGTAGGGATGGCTGAAAAAATGCTCAGTTCTTAGTTTGTGCATTACCATTTGAAGGGCCAGGGGGAAATAAGATGAAAGTGACCAAAAAGTGATTTACGTTAATTTTAAGGTTTTTGATTTAAAAGCTTTTAAAACGTTAATTTTAAGGGTTTTTAACGAACATGAACTTTATAAATCTTGATGATTTTGAAGTTTTTGACGAAAATTTGAATTTGAAAACCTTGATTTTGAGGATTTAGTGGCTCATAAAATGTTGATTTTAAGGTTTTTGACGAAAAATAGCCTCCAATTAATGTTAATTTTGAAGTTTTTGAAAAAAAAAAAAAAATGGTTTTTAAACGTTTTTTTGACGTTTTTCTCTATAAATGTTGATTTTGAAATTTTCGACGAAAATTTAATTTTGAGGTTTTTGACAAAAAATGGTTTTTAAAAGGTTAATTTTAAGGTTTTTTGACAAAAATCGTTTATAAATTTTGTTGAAGTTTTGACGAAAATTTGGCTTTTAAAACCCTGTTTTGAGGTTTTTGATGAAAAAGTGGCTCTTAAAATGTTGATTTTAAGGTTTTTGACCAAAACTGATCGGGCACCCTGGATGCGCCACTGGAAAGTAGGTACTACATAAAGCAACGAAATCTTTGGATGACAAATGTTAGAACTATTAGAGAAATAAGTCTTTTATTTATATCAATCGGTTCTTTTCGGTGAGAAGAAAACCTCCTCAATGATCAAACATACTGAAACCTGCATGGTCAATTAGTTAGAAACTTCTTGAAGCAGGTCGTTTTGGTTTATAGGCGAGCCCTACACGGGAGAAACTCTGTTTAATACCAATTTACAAGGCAAGTTTGAGAAATGTCCATATAAATTTTTCCCTTTGTTCGATAGTCAAGTTATTTCCTTGTTAGACCGAGGAAGATGGGGGGGTTGTGCTCTCAAGGCTAATTAATTAATAAACTTCGTTGCGGAGTTGTGCATTGTTGAAACGCTGGAAGGCGAGTCCAAGAACAGCCGTCTACCCCCTTCCACCAATCATAAACTACTTACTCCTACTTTACATTATGCATTACCTAATCCTTGGAACAGATTCGAAACTTGCTCCACTCATTTTTTACTATCGAAACCATACCGGAAACGATTTTAAGATTTATTCTCTATGTGTGCGTTTCCAGTTTGAGGTATGTAATGTTGATTATCAATGATGATGTGCACAATTTCTCAGTGCATATTTCATTAAAGTAGAATGCCCCATGTATTTATGCAATTTAATGCTAAAACAAATACCTCCTGTAGGGGAAAGCTGCCTGCTTAATTTTTATCCTAGTCAATTAGCAGAGAGGCCACCTGAAGATAGATGTGGAGGCCACCTATGGATGGATCTGGAGGCCACCTATGGATGGATGTTGAGGTCACCTATATTAGGACGTGGAGGCCACCTATATTAGGATATGGAGGCCACCTATGGATGGATGTGGAGGCCACCTATAGATCGAAGTGGAGGCCACCTATATTAGGACGTGGAGGCCACCTATATTAGGATATGGAGGCCACCTATGGATGGATGTGGAGACCACCTATAGATGGATGTGGAGGCCACCTATATTAGGACGTGGAGGCCACCTATATTAGGATATGGAGGCCACCTAAGGATGGATGTGGAGACCACCTATAGATGGATGTGGAGGCCACCTATATTAGGACGTGGAGGCCACCTATATTAGGATATGGAGGCCACCTATGGATGGATGTATAGACCACCTATAGATGGATGTGGAGGCCACCTATGGATGGATATTGAGGCCACCTATAGATGGATATGGAGGGCACCTGGCACCTATAGATGGATATGGAGGCCACCTATATTAGGACGTGGAGGCCACCTATGGATGGATGTGGAGACCACCTATGGATGGATATGGAGGCCACCTATGGATCGATGTGGAGGCCACCTATGGATGGATGTGGAGACCACCTATGGATGGATATGGAGGCCACCTATGGATCGATGTGGAGGCCACCTATGGATGGATATGGAGGCCACCTATGGATCGATGTGGAGGCCACCTATGGATCGATGTGGAGGCCACCTATGGATCGATGTGGAGGCCACCTATGGATCGATGTGGAGGCCACCTATGGATCGATGTGGAGGCCACCTATGGATGGATATGGAGGCCACCTATGGATGGATATGGAGGCCACCTATGGATCGATGTGGAGTCCACCTATGAATCGATGTGGAGGCCACCTATGGATGGATATGGAGGCCACCTATGGATGGATATGGAGGCCACCTATGGATGGATATGGAGGCCACCTATGGATCGATGTGGAGGCCACCTATGGATGGATATGGAGGCCACCTATGGATCGATGTGGAGGCCACCTATGGATGGATGTATAGACCACCTATAGATCGATGTGGAGGCCACCTATGGATCGATGTGGAGGCCACCTATGGATCGATGTGGAGGCCACCTATGGATGGATATGGAGGCCACCTATGGATGGATATGGAGGCCACCTATGGATCGATGTGGAGGCCACCTATGGATCGATGTGGAGGCCACCTATGGATGGATATGGAGGCCACCTATGGATTGATATGGAGGCCACCTATGGATGGATATGGAGGCCACCTATGGATCGATGTGGAGGCCACCTATGGATGGATGTATAGACCACCTATAGATGGATGTGGAGGCCACCTATGGATGGATATTGAGGCCACCTATAGATGGATATGGAGGGCACCTGGCACCTATAGATGGATATGGAGGCCACCTATATTAGGACGTGGAGGCCACCTATGGATGGATGTGGAGGCCACCTATGGATGGATATGGAGGCCACCTATGGATCGATGTGGAGGCCACCTATGGATGGATATGGAGGCCACCTATGGATCGATGTGGAGGCCACCTATGGATCGATGTGGAGGCCACCTATGGATGGATGTGGAGACCACCTATAGATGGATGTGGAGGCCACCTATGGATGGATGTGGAGGCCACCTATGGATGGATATGGAGGCCACCTATGGATGGATATGGAGGCCACCTATGGATCGATGTGGAGGCCACCTATGGATCGATGTGGAGGCCACCTATGGATCGATGTGGAGGCCACCTATGGATCGATGTGGAGGCCACCTATGGATCGATGTGGAGGCCACCTATGGATCGATGTGGAGGCCACCTATGGATCGATGTGGAGGCCACCTATGGATGGATATGGAGGCCACCTATGGATGGATATGGAGGCCACCTATGGATCGATGTGGAGGCCACCTATGGATCGATGTGGAGGCCACCTATGGATGGATATGGAGGCCACCTATGGATGGATATGGAGGCCACCTATGGATCGATGTGGAGGCCACCTATGGATGGATGTGGAGACCACCTATAGATGGATGTGGAGGCCACCTATGGATGGATGTGGAGGCCACCTATGGATCGATGTGGAGACCACCTATGGATGGATGTGGAGACCACCTATGGATGGATATGGAGGCCACCTATGGATCGATGTGGAGGCCACCTATGGATCGATGTGGAGGCCACCTATGGATGGATGTGGAGACCACCTATATATGGATGTGGAGGCCACCTATGGATGGATGTGGAGGCCACCTATGGATGGATGTGGTGGCCACCTATCGATGGATGTGGTGGCCACCTATGGAAGGCTACCTTAAAACCCTAAAAAGTTTCGTTTTAGGGAGGAGGACTCTCGGAATAAACAATTAACTCCATCCCAATCTTTGCTTGTTCTCCTATCTTCAATACATATTTGTTTTGGAGTGATCCGTTTGTTCCTTGACAACCTATGATTTATATTTGGCTGATTTTTCTTCGCCTTACACAAATATTTGAAGCGTTTGACCAAATCACATTATACTACTCATTGTCATATCAACTTTTTTTTTCCCCCCCAACCTTTCCATTGTTGAAAAACAGCAGCAAATACACTTTAAAATCCAATTTAGCCCTTTTTATAGCTCTTTTATCGCGTATGCTCTCTGTCGAATTCAGATTATGAACGGACATTTTTAATTCCGTTTCACCCCCTTCATAAAATGTTAATAAAACCGACCACACTGGTCGGATTCGGTTTTGTGCATTACTGGCTTTTTTAGAAAGAAAAAAAGAAACAAAAAAAAACCTCGGATACTGCTGGTCGGGGGGTTTTTAAGTTGAACTAAAGAGATAGAGATTTATTCATGATAAAAGTATGAAATAAGGCTCCAAGGAAACAAGTGCCAGGAGACGGTTGTATTAATAATTAGCTCAGCCCCCAATTACATGACTCCTTTATTCTTTCCTTAATTAGCCAGATATTCGTTTCCTCATTCAAAACGAAACGAAAGGAAGAATTAAAGTTTTATATAATAGGGAGAAAAAAGTGGCTCGTTAATGGGAAGAAGGGGTTGGAAAAAACGAATCACTGATGACAAAACCGAATAAAAAACAAACAATTAATTAATTAAAAAATTAAATATTATTCCAACATCTACGAGTGTAAAATTGATCCAAAAACTTATATTTGGGTAAAAAATAAAAATGTGAGTAGGAGCCCCATAATTACTTTCTTGGGGCTCTACAGACCTCTCCACAAACACTATATACCCCTGCATCCACTATCTTACTTTGCTTTTTATTTTTTTCGACATCTTACACTTTGAAGTAAATCCAGCGCTCTACCCTGCTCTTGAGACGGGAATCTTCAGAAGAGGATGGAGATTTAATAATGCCTTAGATCAATAATCGGAGATTGGTTGGTCATAATTTCCGGTACAGTCATCCTCCATTCCATCAATTTTAGTAGGTAACCTTCAGTCCTCAAATTAATTAAATTGATAAATCCAATTTGAAATTTGCTACCGATATTTATTAGTAATTTCCCAAGTATGAAATAAAATCCCATTGCTAATAGCCTGGAATATTCTAAACCCATTAGTATCTGCATCGATGGTGTTAAATGGACAACTTTAATAGCTAAATAAAGAAATAGTCTGTTCTGTAATGATAAACAACTACTCTAGGGTATATAAGCAGTCTAAATTACAGATTCTGATTTAAAATAATATTTTAGGTTATTTAGGGCGATATTCAGGAAAGAGTATGAGTGCAGGCTAAACTCAAAATTTTGCGTTTTATCAGCTTCTTTTTGACCAATCGACTTGAAATTTTTGGGGATTTCTTCATTTTAAAGATTTGTGGAAAATTTGTGGGAGCTGAAAAAACGTCATCTCCTTTTTTTAAAATCGTAATTTTTGTGAAATAAATCTTTAAAAAATCATAAATCCAGGACGGAATGAGACAATAAACTCTAAAAAGTTGGGTTTTACTCGGTTGACCACCATGAACATGAGGAAGACTTTTTGGATCCCAGAGAGCCCTGATCACGGCTTTAGTCCCGGAGCCTCCTCGCACCGACCTCAATAGCTTCCTTCCTTTGTAAATCCACTAATTTAAAGAGGTTTTTCAGGAATAAAGGGCACAAGACTTCAATAGCTCCTCTGTCAACAACTTCTTGTACGATTTAAATGGTTTACAATTTCTTAAAAAGTGTATAAATTAATAAAATCATTTAATTACGACGTTTTTATACATCCCGAAACAAAATTCCCCTTCCCTAAACTACAAGAAAACTTCTATTTCCACAGCCCAGAGCGCCCTGATCACGGCTTTAGTCCCGGAGCCTCCTCGCACCGACCTCAATAGCTTCCTTCCTTTGTAAATCCACTAATTTAAAGAGGTTTTCAGGAATAAAGGGAACAAGGCTTCAATAGCTCCTCTGTCAACAACTTCTTGTACGATTTAAATGGTTTACAAATTCTTAAAAAGTGTATAAATTAATAAAAGCATTTAATTACGACGTTTTTATACATCCCGAAACAAAATTCCCCTTTCCCAAACTACAAGAAAACTTCTATTTCCACAGAACGAGCCGAAATAAGCAAATTGACAAGAGAGAGCAATGAATAAAAATAAAAATAAATGAATAAATAAATAGTCACCGTAGTTCGACGATACAAAATTGTACTCGTAAGTTCGATCTGTATCACTCTAGTTAATTATTCTATTGCTTAAAATTTTAAAATGAAAAAAAAAAATAAAATAAAATAAATAATTAAAATAAAAAAATAAATAAAATAAAAAAAAAAAGAAGAAGAAGAAGTTAAAAACTCAACAATAGGCCCATCATGGGCCACAGTACTCATTATCGCTTTACCAATCTATGGTAGTAAAACAATTTTTGATAATTAAAAATCAAAAATGGCAACTATTATATGTACGTATTTATGTAGTATATGTACGTTGTAAGGGAAAAAAATCTAAGAATCAGTAATGCAATAAAGGATCAGTAATACAGTGCTCTCTCTGCGAAATATTACGAACTTTTAAGTTCACAATAATGCTACGAGGTGGCATCACATATGGGAAAAGGCCCTATTCGTCGTAAAAAAAACTAAATCAAGTCCTAAAGGCACAAAAAAAGGAACATAATCTTCTTAAAAGGGCCCCTAGTGTCAAAAAAGGATCAAAAACCAAGCTGAAAAGTGCCCTATTTGTCGTAAAGCAATAGAATCCAGCTTTTTTGTACTTTAGGATGAAAAGGGCCCTTGTTCGCTTAGAATTTGATCATTTTTGGGCACTAGGGGCCCTTTTAACAAGTCTTTACGTCAATTAGCGCCCTTTTTATCATTGGTTTTTGTCTTTTTTGAACATGAAGGGCTCTGTTAAATAGATTTTGTTCCTCTACGACGATAAGGGCCGTTGATAGCTAGATTTTGATGCTTTTTCGACACTAGGGGCCCTTTTAAGTAGATACTACTCCTTTTAAGACAACTAGGGGCCTTTTTATCATGGGTTTTTGTCTTTTTTGAACACGAAGGGCCCTTTTAACTAGATTTTGTTCCTTTGCTATGAAAAAGGCCCTTTTTAGCTTAATTTTTGACCCTTTTTGGACACACGGAAAAGAAAATTTGAATTATGGGGGTTCCATCTCCAATGGTGACAAGAGTTTGAATTTGAAGCGGGAAAGTGTTTCAAGCAAAACTTCTACCTTTTTTTAATTGATTTTTTCTTTTATTGCTATGAAATAAAGACTTAGTTATCATAGACATAGTTTTGCATTTTTCGAGTGATTTCGTCGTCAAAATCGTCGAGTTAGGGCTGTGTCGGTTCACGTTTTTCCTGGAACGGTTCCAGTGACGAAGAAGTAACCGTTCCAAAATGCCGGTACAGTATTGGTATTGGTACAGCGTGGAGGGTTGGAATTTCTTTTCAAAAACATAAATCAATTTTCAGAATTTTATGCAGAGGTTCCCAAACATTTTCACAGTGCACGCCCCTTTTAAACAAATGAAAACCCTTGCCCCTCCCCCCAAATGTTCTGAATGTTAACTTTGAGGTTTTCGAAGGAAATTTAAATTTTAAAATGTTGATTTATTTTTGAGGTTTTTAACAAAAGAAATTGCACTTAAAACGTTGATTTTGAGATTTTTTGACAAAAAAAATGGCTCTTATTTCGTACCACGATTTAGAGATTTTTGACGAAAAAATAAAAATTGTCAATTTAAAGTTAATTTTGAGGATTTTTGACGAAAATTAGGCATTTATAAATGTTGATTTTGAGGTTTTTGACGAAAATTTGGCGTTTTAAATGTTGATATTGAGGTTTTTCACGAACATTTGGATTTATAAATGTTGATTTCGAGGTTTTTTGACGAAAATTAGGCTTTAAAAATGTTGATCTTGAGGTTTTTGACGAAAATTTTGGCTTTCTAAATGTTGATTTCGAGGTGTTTTGGGACGAAAATTAGGCTTTACAAATGCTGATTTTGAGATTTTTCACGAAAATTTGGATTTATAAATGTTGATTTTGAGTTTTTTGGACGAAAATGAGGCTTCATAAATGTTGATTTCGAGGGTTTTTTTTTTTTTTTAGGTAATCAAAATTAGGCTTTACAAATGTTTATTTTGAGGTTTTTAGACGAAAATTAGGCTTTACAAATGTTGATTTTGAGGTTTTTCACGAAAATTTGGATTTATAAATGTTGATTTTGAGGTTTTTGGACGAAAATTATGCTTCATTGATCTTCGTTGATCTTCAGGTTTTTTGATCAAAATAGGGGTTTACAAATGTTGATTTTGAGGTTTTTCACGAAAATTGGGATTTATAAATGTTGATTTTGAGGTTTTTCAAGAATATTTGGATTAATAAAATAAAATGTTGATTTCGAGGTTTTTTTGACGAAAATTAAGCTTTAAAAATGTTGATCTTGAGGTTTTTGACGAAAATTTTGGCTTTCTAAATGTTGATTTCGAGGTGTTTTGGGACGAAAATTAGGCTTTACAAATGTTGATTTTGAGGTTTTTCACGAAAATTTGGATTTATAAATGTTGATTTTGAGGTTTTTGGACGAAAATTAGGCTTCATTAATGTTGATTTCGAGGTTTTTTGATCAAAATTAGGCTTTACAAATGTTGATTTTGAGGTTTTTGGATGAAAATCAAGCTTTACAAATGTTGATTTTGAGATTTTTCACGAAAATTTGGCCTTTTAAATGTTGATTTTGAGGTTTTTGGACGAAAATTAGGCTTCAAAAATGTTGATTTCGAGGTTTTTGGACGAAAATTAGGCTTTAAAAATGTTGATCTTAAGGTTTTTGACGAAAATTTTGTCTTTTTAAATGTTGATTCCGAGGTGTTTTTGGACGAAAATAGGCTTTAAAAATGTTGATTTTGAGGTTTTCACGAAAATTTGGATTTATAAATTTTGATTTTGAGTTTTTTGGACGAAAATGAGGCTTCGTAAATGTTGATTTCGAGGTTTTTTGATCAAAATTAGGCTTTACAAATGTTGATTTTGAGGTTTTTGGATGAAAATCAAGCTTTACAAATGTTGATTTTGAGGTTTTTCACGAAACTTTGGCCTTTTAAATGTTGATTTTGAGGTTTTTCACGAAAATTGGGATTTATAAATGTTGATTTTGAGGTTTTTTGACGAAAATTAGGCTTCATAAATGTTGATTTCGAGGTTTTTTGCTCAAAATTGGGCTTTACAAATGTTGATTTCGGGGTTTTTTGAGGAAAATTAGACGAAAATGTTGATTTTTAGGTTATTCAAGAAAATATGGCCTTTTAAATGTTGATTTTGAGGTTTTTGTACGAAAATTAGGCTTCATAAATGTTGATTTCGAGGTTTTTTAACCAAAATTAGGCTTTACAGGCCCGCACCGGTAGCAGTTGGGTTGATGTGACCGCTAGGAGCCGTTCCAATCTGATACTCGGTTCCACCGTTCCGGTACGCCCCTCCACCACGTCTAGTCCAAAATCTCCAAGGCATTGGTGTCACCTAGCGAGGGAAGGGCGAACTTCTCTCTCCTCAGCTGAGAAAATCAATACAGTCGGGGGCTAACTGTTGTGGTGAATGATAAGGAGTTGTTGTTCCAACATGGGAACAGCTGAGTTTTAAAACAATAATTTTTACTTTAGGACCCGGAATTCGAAGAAATGACATTTAAGTTAATTATTTATTTCTACGCTTCAATTTTAGTGTTGTTAGCTTTACCCCATTATTCGTTTCTAACCGCCAACCCTAACTGTAAGTGTTCCTTCATATAAACTCCTCAATTCACATCTTTTTCAATCATAAAATCCTTCAAATTTCGAGTTCTGTGTCGTTTTTCAAACATATTCCATTTTTCTCAATTTTCAGCGTTTTATTCCGCGAGCGAAGATGTACGATATCTTGTGGAAAACATTCCTGTCCAAATGCCTAAGGTGAGTTTTTTCAAATTTCGATATCCCATCATGATAGAGCCATTCAAGTCTGGTCTCTGCCATGCAGGAACTTTCATGTCGTATCATGCTAAAGGTTTCTCATAATCGCTGTTTTCATTCTTTATCTGTTTGAGTGACTTCTGTCACTTTGAATACCTGAGTTTATGCCAATATTTATTTTCATTGGTTTAACACTTGCCAAAGGCCTGAATTCTTATAATTTCCGTTGCTATAACGACGGATGCTTTGTTTACATCGTATGCTTTATCAGCATTAAAAAGTAAACGAAACCTTTCTGTGGGGGCCCTTTTGTGGATTTTATCCTTGGAAAGCAGCCTAAGCTTTTCTGGAAAGTCTTGGAACACGCACAGAGGGTTTTGACCCTTTTTTGACTAGAAAAGACCCTTTTAAGCCGTTTTTTGACAAGATTTTGACTCTTTTTGATAAGAAAAGACTCTGTTTAGCTTGATTTTGACCCTTTTTTGACAAGAAAAGACCCTTTTTAGTCGTTTTTTTGACAAGATTTTGAATCTTTTTGGCAAGAAAAGACCCTTTTCAGCATGATTTTGATCATTTTTGACCAGAAAAGATCCTTTTCAGCCTGTTTTTGTCAAGATTTTGAATCTTTTAGACAAAAAAAGACTCTTTTCAGCATGATTTTGATCCTTTTTGACAAGAAAAGACCCTTTTCAGCCTGTTTTTGCCAAGATAAGGCAATTTTTTGGCAGATTTTGACCCTTTCTGACCTAAAAAGACCCTTTTCAGCCTGTTTTTGACATGATGAGAACCTATTCAACCTGATTATGGCAAGATAAGACACTTTTTAGCATGGTTTTGACCCTATTAGACAAAAAAGACCCTTTTCAGCCTCATTTTGACGCTTTTTTTTTGACAAGAAAGGACCCTTTTCAGCCTCTTTTTGACAAGACAAGAACCTTTTCAGTGTGATTTTGACAAGATAAGTCCATTTTTAGACAGATTATGACAATTTCTTCCAATAAAAGACCCTTTTGAGTATGATTTTAACAAGAAAAGAAACTTTTCAGTAAGATTTTGACCCTTTTTGAGACCCTTTCAGCTTTTTTTCATAAAACAAGAACCATTTCAGTGTGATTTTGACAAGATAAGACCATTTTTAGACATATTTTGACATTTTTTTCCAATAAAAGACTCTTTTTAGAATGATTTTGACGCTTTTTGACAAGAAAATACCCTTTTCAGCCTGTTTTTGACTGGAAAAGAATCATTTCAGCATGATTTTGACAAGATAAGACAATTTTTTGACAAATTTTGACCCTTTTTGACTAGAAAAGACCCTTTTCAGCCTTTTTCGACAAGCTAAGACACTTTTCAGACAGGTTTTGACCAGAAAAGACCCTGTTAAGCCTGATTTTGACAAAATAAGACACTTTTCAGACATATTTTGACAAGAAATTACCCTTTTCAGTCAGATTCTGTCAATAAAATACCCTTTTCAGCCTAATCTTAAGTCATTTTTGACATAAAAAGACCCTTCTAAGCCTAATTTTTACAAAATTAGACACTTTTCAGACAGATTTTGACAAGAAATTACCCTTTTCAGACATATTTTGACAATAAATTACCCTTTTCAGTCAGATTTTGACCCTTTTTGTCAATAAAATACCCTTTTCAGCCTAATCTTGAGCCATTTTTGACATATAATAAGACCCTTCTAAGCCTGATTTTTACAAAATTAGGCACTTTTCAGACAGATTTTGACAAGAAAATACCTTTTCAGCCTAATTTTGACCCTCTAATGATAAATAGTGCTAATTTTTAATCAATTTTTCAGGAATTCGCTGGAGGCGCGGAATTCAAGTGAGTTACAAGATACTTCATAACGATTAATCTTTTCATTTTCATCTTTCAGGCTTCAGAGTATTATCGACGAACCTATTTATAGTTCCAAAATAAATTTGAAATTTCACCCTCCTATATTGGATTTTAAAGAAAGGTGAGGAATTTACCTAAAGTTCTACTTAAAATAAACTTTTAATTTTCAGGTATTTGGGGATACCTCACCATGAAAAAGTCACTGTCGTCAACACAAGTTGCAATAAAACCGTTCATCTCTCTTCTATTTCTGGCAACACCATTCATTTTCACAGCTCTTTTTTCTTGGATAAAGTAATTTCCTTTTTTCGAAAATCTTTATTTTCATTCTTTATTTTTAGTTGATCCCTCCTCTTGGTAATACATCATTCAATATCGTCTTTTTGGGCCGAGGGGAGGGAGAAATCGAAAGCAATTTGTTTATTCATACTTCAGAAGGAAGTTTTAAGTATTTGGTGAGTAAAAAGTTTTAACTTTCTCAAAAAGAACAATCACAATCAATCAATTGATATAAAATTATTGATATAAATTTTATATATATATATAATTATATATATATATATATATAATATATATATATATATATATATATATATATATATATATATTTTGCTGGCTATATAATAGTTAAGTCTGGGGTATCACATGGGAGGAGAAAATAGACACATAAATGAAGGAAAACTCACAAAAAATGAAATATTTCGGCCCGTCGGGCCTTCCTCGGTCAGAAGAGGGCAAACTGAAGCAATATAAAAAAGAATAATATATATATATATATATATATATATATATATATATATATAATATATATAATATATATATATATATTATCCCAAGCTTAAAAGTGATGTTATGGGGGTGGCTAAGTAAGATTTAAAGTTGATTTGGATCAGCTGGGTGCAATAGAGTTGAATCTAGGTAAAAAAGAAAATATATTAATAAATTGCTTTTTTAGGTCAAGGGTGAAGGAATAGTGAGTCCTTATCGGCTAAGACCAATATCAGGCGTCCGATTACCCTTAAATGCATCTTACTCGCCCTTGATTGTCATGCACAACCCTTACGACTCACCATTGCAGGTAAATTAAAGTTCGAAACCCCCCAAATTGTACTTTTCTTTTTAGCTTGTTGAAGTTTATTCGAGTGGAGGAGATTTTCATCTTGAGCTTCCTTCTGGGGAATTGGAAGGGCCAAAACAGATTTGGAACATTCCAGCATTTTTGACCAAGCCAATTATTAGACTTAAATTTCATGCTACTAGTCAAAAAAATTATACAGCTTACATAAGGTATGAAAATGTATTTTTTGAACTAAAAAATTCACTTTTCTGTTTGTTTTTAGGCTGAAAGTAGATAAAAGTGATGAAACGCTAGTTATTCCTGTAGATGTTGAAGTAGGCCCAACTTGCGGCTTGTATTCGTCTGATAATTTAATAGATTTCGGGATCGGAGGGACTGAAGATCCTCCTAAACAGGTCAAACTGTTTCTCAGGAATTCTTCGAGGAAGCCAATTCGAGTTCAGGTCTCTATTTTTGTCATTTATGCTGATTTCTCTTAGATTTACAAATCTTATACATTTCTTTTTTAATCTTCCTGGTTTACAAACCTTCTCCTGGACTTGGGACCGAGCGAGGAATCTTAAGGCATTTATCAGTCCCAAGTCCCTGGTTTCTTCTCTAAAATTAGGTTTTTAATTTGAACTTAATAAAAGGCTGATTGTGATTTCTCTAAAATTTACAAATCTTATCTATTTGTTCAATAATTAATTACCTATCAACAGTGTTGCCAGTTTGTGGGTTTTAACACGAATTGGGCTACTTTTTTGGGCCCTAATCTGGCAACCCTGTATCCCACAAAGTTGGGCTTTTGACATTGTTGCCAGTTCGGGCGATTAATCGTAAATTGGGCTATTTTTGGGCCCTAATCTGGCAACCCTGACTTTTGACAGTTTTGCAAGTTTGGGCGATTTATAGCGAATTGGGCTTCTTTTTTGGACCCTAATCTGGCAACCCTGGTTATTGATAGTTTTGCCAGTTTGGGCCATTTATCGCGAATTGGGCTACTTTTTTGGGCCCTAATCTGGTAACCCTGCATCTCTCAAAGTTGGGCTTTTGACATTGTTGCCAGTTTGGGCGATTAATCGTAAATTGGGCCATTTTTGGGCCCTAATCTGGCAACCCTGACTTTTGACAGTTTGGGCGATTTATAGCAAATTGGGCTTCTTTTTTGGGCCCTAATCCGGCAACCCTGGCTATTGATAGTTTTGCCAGTTTGGGCCATTTATCGCGAATTGGGCTACTTTTTTGGGCCCTAATCTGGCAACCCTTCATCCCACAAAGTTGGGCTTTTGACATTGTTGCCAGTTCGGGCGATTAATCGTAAATTGGGCCATTTTTGGGCCCTAATCTGGCAACCCTGACTTTTGACAGTTTGGGCGATTTATAGCAAATTGGGCTTCTTTTTTGGGCCCTAATCCGGCAACCCTGGCTATTGATAGTTTTGCCAGTTTGGGCCATTTATCGCGAATTGGGCTACTTTTTTGGGCCCTAATCTGGCAACCCTTCATCCCACAAAGTTGGCTTTGACATTGTTGCAGTTCGGGCGATTAATCGTAATTGGCTATTTTTGGGCCCTAATCTGGAACCTGACTTTTGACAGTTTTGCAAGTTTGGGCGATTTATAGCGAATTGGGCTTCTTTTTTGGACCCTAATCTGGCAACCCTGGTTATTGATAGTTTTGCTAGTTTGGGCCATTTATCGCGAATTGGGCTACTTTTTTGGGCCCTAATCTGGCAACCCTTCATCCCACAAAATGGTCTTTTGACATTGTTGCCGGTTCGGGCGATTTATCGTAAATAACCATCCCTAACCATCAGTTTTGCCAGTTTGGGCATTTTATAGCGAATTGGGCTACTTTTTTGGGCCCTTATCTGGCAACAATGGCTTTTGACAGACCTTCCAGTTTGGGCCATCTATCGCGAATTGGGTTACTTTTTTGAGCCCTTATCTGGCAACCCTGGCTTTTGACGGTTTCGCCAGTTTGGACGATTTATCGCGAATTGGGCTACTTTTTTGGGCCCTAATCTGGCAACCCTGCATCCCACAAAGTTGGGCTTTTGACATTGTTGCTAGTTCGGGCGATTAATCGTAAATTGGGCTATTTTTGGGCCCTAATCCGGCAACCCTGGCTATTGATAGTTTTGCCAGTTTGGGCCATTTATCGCAAATTGGGCTACTTTTTTGGGCCATAATCTGGCAACCCTGCATCCCACAAAGTTGGGCTTTTGACATTGTTGCCAGTTTGGGCGATTAATCGTAAATTGGGCTATTTTTGGGCCCTAATCCGGCAACCCTGGCTATTGATAGTTTTGCCAGTTTGGGCCATTTATCGCAAATTGGGCTACTTTTTTGGGCCATAATCTGGCAACCCTGCATCCCACAAAGTTGGGCTTTTGACATTGTTGCCAGTTTGGGCGATTAATCGTAAATTGGGCTATTTTTGGGCCCTAATCTGGCAACCCTGGCTTTTGACAATTTTGCCAGTTTGGGCCATTTATCACGAATTGGGCTACTTTTTTGGGCCCTTATCTGGCAACCCTGGCTTTTGTCAATTTTGCCAGTTTGGGCCATTTATCACGAATTGGGCTACTTTTTTGGGCCCTTATCTGGCAGCCCTGGCTTTTGACAGTTTTGCCGGTTTGGGGGATTTATTGCGAATTAAGCTACTTTTTTGTGCCCTTATCTGGCAACTCTGCCTATAGTTTAATCAACCTTCTCTCTAGTTTCCTGTTTCATGAACATTCCCCTGGACTTGGGACCGAGCGAGGAATCTTAAGGCCTTTATCAGTCTTAAGTCCTTCTCTAAAATTAGGTTTTTAATGCGAATTTTAGGGATTTTGGTGAATCCTTTTATAATTTGGCTATGTTGCAGAATGTTCTGTCGATTCCATCGTCAAAAGCGCTCAGCATAGACTTTCAGTCGATCAAGATTCCTCCCGATACCGATGGCCCTACTCAAGCAGCAATTTTAACCTTCGACTGTAAGTCTAGCGATTATTTGAACCTTTTTTTGTATAATTGTTCATTTATAGGGAAAGCGGCATACGAAACGGGTCTTACGAGCGGGAAGGTAGTCGTAAGAAGCGCCCAAAACGGTCAGAAGTTCACAATGAGCTACACAGCAACCGTCCTAGATGGAGGACTTCATTTTAACAGCAGTCAAACTCGCTTTCAATCTGACAAAGTGGACATAACGCCTCGAACAATCACCATCACAAATAACTACAAAACATCCGTTGCTGTTACAAATGCCTCGTTGGCCACCTCCGCTCTTCCATACTTTGAGGTATCAGACATTTTATTTGTAAATTTTGAATAAAAGCTCATTAAAAGTAGCATTTTATGACCCTGTTGCTGTGATTTCACTTTTGTTTTTTGTAAAAGATTGGAACCGTAAGAAAGAATTCAAGAGTTGAGATCTGAAGAAAGAATATATGAAGTTTTTCTTGGTAGTTTTGTCATCGCCCTGTTTCTAGTGTTGCCAGTGAGTCACTATAGATAGATATAACATTCATTATATAATTTTCACACAATTTGTTTAAAATCGTGTAGTTTTTTTAAACCCGAAGCCACGAGCCAAGTCTGGGAGAGGTTGGGGGAGGTGAGGGAAGGTTAGAGAGTGTTGGGAGGTATGGGGGTTGAGGAGGGTGGGGAGAGGAGGAAGTAGGAGAGGTTGGGGAATGGTCAGTGATAGTATGGGAGGTCGGGGGGAAGGTAGGGAAGGTTCAAGAGTGATGGGAGGTTTGGGGGCTTAGGGTGGGGAGAGGAGAAAGTAGGTGAGGTTGGGGCATAGTCAGTGATAGTATGGGATGTCGGGGGGGATGTTGAGGGAAGGTTGGAGAGTGTTGGGAGGAGATAAGAGGTTTGGGGATTGAGGAGGGTGGGGGGGGGGAGAAAGTAGGAGAGGTTGGGGGAATGGTCAGTGATAGTATGGGAGGTTAGGGGGATGTTGAGGGAAGCTAGGGAAGGTCGGAGAGTGTTGGGAGGTTTGGGGTTGAGGAGGGTGGGGAGAGGAGTAAGTAGGAGAAGTTGAGGCATGGTCAGTGATAGTATGGGAGGTCGGGGGTTAAGGAGGGTTGGGAGGGGAGAAAGTAGGAGAGGTTGGGGCATGGTCAGTGATTGTATGGGGGATGTTGAGGGAAGGTTGGAGAGTTGTGGGGGTTGAGGAGGGTTAGGGGGGAGGAAGTAGGAGAGGTTGGGGCATGGTCAGTGATAGTAGGGAGGTCGGGGGTTAAGGAGGGTTGGGGGGGCAGAAAGAAGGAGAGGTTGGGGCATGGTCAGTGATTGTATGAGAGGTTGGGGGGATGTTGAGGGAAGGTTGGGAGGAGATGGGAGGTTTGGGGATTTAGGAGGGTGGGGGAGAAAGTAGGAGAGGTTGGGGCATGGTCAGTGATTGTATGGGAGGTCGGGGGGATGTTGAGGGAAGGTTGGAGAGTGTTGGGAGGTTGGGGGGGGGAGAAAGTAGGAGAGGTTGGGGCATGGTCAGTGATTGTATGGGAGGTTAGGGGGATGTTGAGGGAAGCTAGGGAAGGTCAGAGAGTATTGGGAGGTTTGGGGGTTGAGGAGGGTGGGGGTAGGAGAAGTTGGGGCATGGTCAGTGATAATATGGGAGGTTGGGGGATGTTGAG
>JAGWEN010001321.1:0-31549 GCA_018703685.1 Orius laevigatus | reverse complement strand
GATTAATTCATCAGCCTGAATCGCTTGTTGACCTTTTTCTTTATCTTTTAAGAACGTCAGAAAATCTTTGACTAATGATAAATTTTTATTATTCTTTAAACGAAAAGTTAACTCAAAATAACGTTTTAAATCATAATCTGTTTCTAAAGTTGCTGGTGATGCTACAATACCTTTATATCTTAAAATACTCAAATTTGCTTCATCTACCAATTTTTTAGCACCATATGAAACATATCCAATTGCTCCTTGAATATTTTTTACTTCTTGAATTGCCGCAGCAGTATTGTTTACTGTTCTTAACGATGAGCTAAATTCTTTAATTTGTATCTTTCCTTGGAAAACATCACGTGTTCCAGAATTTTGTTCACGATTAATTGGAATAACTTTTTTTGAAGATTGGCATCCCAACAAATCACCTCATTGTTTTGTTGCCCCTTCATAAATTTGTTGTAAAATATCAACCTTACCATTAACAATGTCTAAGTCTGAAGGTGGTAAAATACAATCTGATGGTAAATTAGCAATTATCAAAATACCATCAATAGCAAATTTTAAACCGGCATACGGAACTTTTGTAAACTCTGTTTTTAAAGTCCGCGAAGTAAAACCAAAAACTAAGGTATTATCTTTAATCCCTGTTTCTCCACCACTAGAGCTACTACTATTGTAAGCAACCCTAATATCATGTTCTGAATTAAATTTTTTTAAAACAGAATTCATTAACGGTTGCACCGAAGTTGATCCACCAAACAAATAAGTTGGTTTTTTTGACAACTAATAACACTAACCACACTACTGCTAGTTAACGTTATTGCTGTTAATAATCCTAAAATTTTCTTCAAATCATTATCCTCCAAATGATTCTGGTAATTTAATTAGTATTACTTAGTCTTAAACGGTCAAAATGTAAACTTTAAAACTGTTTACAAGATAATTTTTATTTAAAACTAACAGAAATACAAGGAAATCAAATCTTTATCAAATTTTTTCCCATCTCAAAATACCTTATTGCAAGAAATTTGCAAAAAATAAAAACATTGGAAATAAATCCAATGCTTTAATGTTATATTAGTTTTAATCATAATATATATTAATATTACCATCAACATATACTGCAGCAATCCCTTCTGTTGATGTTCAAGAAAACCACGCTTCTAAGGCAACAGCAATGGTTAAAATTAGATCATCATTACTATTTTTCTCTCACGCGTATAATACATAACCATTCGCATTATGACGCGCTAAATCTAATTCAATTGTATCGCTTCAGTTATTATTTCCATAGTCCTTAACTCCCTGAGCATCTAAAAGTATTTGTCGCCCAGTTTTAGAAATAATATAGCTACCTTGTTTTTCATAAAAACAACTCTCAAAAAATCCAAGATGATCCATACCCGCTTCATAACTAGCATGACCTTTATTTCCTCAACTAGGAACATGATGCTCAGTATATGTATTTCCATAATCGGCATTAGAAACATTTTTAATTTGTTCTGGTTTTAATTTTCCTAAATTAAGGGTAAACGATGTTGATTCCAATCTTGTTGTTCCTCAATCACCAGCAGTTACCAGTATTTTTAGGGGTAGTTCACTTGGTACTGGTACTACTTTTACCTTTCAATCATAAACATTATCTTGTTTTGCTATATTAAGTTCAGTTTTTGCATGTTCTAAAGTGGTATTAGCAATAACAGCAGGCATTCCAGCACCAACAATTGTCATTGCACCTAATAAACTTATTAATTTTTTCATAGTATTTTCCTTCTTTCTCTTTAATTATTTCATGATATTTTTAAAAAAAAACTAAAATATTGAAAAATCACATCTTTTCTTAAACCAAGAAAGTCATTTTTTTCATAAGAAAACAATTCAACACATTATTTTTTGTCATATATTTTTATTATCCTTATAATATATTAAATCCATAACAACCACACTTTCTTATGATAATGAGTTTGATATAGTTGTATTTAATATAAAAAAGAGTCTCAACCATAAACTCTCAAAAATCAACAATAAAAGATGTAAATTAATGAAAGTATAGTTGTACAGGTATATTCAAAATTAGGAATATACTTTCATCTCAAATTTGTGCTTTTATTATAACACTATTATTTAAAAATACCACAAATATAAAAAAATGTTATGATGAAAATAATTATCAATTAAAAAAGAGAAAATAATGATAATGTCAATTTTATTTTAGATGTTCATAATTCTCTTTTTTAATTATGTTTTAGTTATATTGTAAAAATTATGAAGAACTGTCTAAACCTAATAAGTTAGAAATAACAAAGTTTCCAATCAGATAGCTTGAAATTGTTCCATAAATATCAGCAACAATTAATTTAACACCAATTGTTTGTTCAATTGGTAAAATTGGTAAGTTTTCAAAAATATTGGCATTACTTTCAACAATTGGATGACCATCAACAAAGTGTTTCGTTCATTTGTTTGGATCTCATGTGGTAAAAGCAAAAGTAACCCCCGCAATATCTGGACTAACAATATATTGACTATCATTTTCATTTCAAATTGCTCTTAGTTTAACATTATATTCATTGTTAACTTCTTTTAAAAAGGTATTAAGTAAAATATGATAAAAAATTCCTTGATCAAATTTAGTTTTTTCATTATAACGAATACTCTTTGGATTCAATGACCATGCATGCGCATCTTTAAATCAATCATTTGGGTTATTACTACGAACTTGGTCAACATATAATCAGCGTTTCTTATCAATTAAAGCTTCATTTGAAGGACTACCATCAAAATAACTCGTTAATTGTGATAAATCAATAACACTTTGATCTTTACTTTTTTGATCTAAATATCAATTATACTTTTCCACAACTGTCGGTCACGGTTGACTAATCATATCTCGTGAAGATAATAAACTTTTTTGCATATATTCTAAAGTATCTTTTTTGATTGCTACATTATTATTCATCTTTTGTTGCATTGTTAAATATTGATGCGTCTGATTAAATAAATCATTCGAATTTAACTTTACTGTCATAATATTTTTAACTGGTTTAAAGTTGGGATTTGACCATTCATCAAGATTATAATCAAATAATGACTTAATTTTTGCATCTTTTTTGTTACTTAAAACAGCATCATTAATTGCTTTCTTTGTATTTTCTGAAATTTTATTATTTGAAATATAAGGTAAGTCAAGAACTGGACTGCAACCAGCAACTCATGTTACTGGAGTAACTAAAATGCTAATTGCAGTAAAAATACTTAACAATTTTTTCATTCCTATTATCTCCTTTACCAAAAATATTACTTTTGGCATTGTATAATTAATACTATATTATTTCTTTCACAAATACAAGATTAATTTATCTTTTTTCTTGTGAAAACCATATACATTTTAGACCACTAATTTAGTCTTTAAATTAGAATGGAGATTAAAAGTATATGGTAGCAAGTATTCCTAATGAAAATGAATTATATTCATTACAAAGAAAAATAAAAAAATGATATTCACAAGAAGAACCTTCAAAACAAACAAACTATATTTATCAAAATGTCATTAATTATTTTAATTTATGTCAAAAATACTATTTATATAAAAACTCATTAAATAATTTAATTAAATTATTTTATAAATCAAAACAAACTTTTTATAATTGAGCTAAAAAGATTCAACTTTGTCTTAAAGAAAAATTAAATTTTATTGTTTTAGCTAAAAAATCAACTAGACCAATTAATATTAATAACCATTATTCAAAAACTTACAAGATTGCTGTTGCAAAAATGATGAAAAAATATCGACAAAAATATGGAACTGGTATTTATGAGTTTTATAATTTAACACTAGCTGGGTTTTTCAGATATAAAAAGAAAGTAATTAAACATAACATTAAAACTTTAATTAAATGGAATAAAGAATTTAATAATTTTTATCCTAAAAACAAGAAAATTAAAACTTATAAACGTTATGAAATGTCTGAATTAGGACATTTACAACATGATATTAAAATTCTGACACCAAATATGACTGGTTTTAAACGTAATTTATATTTGTATGATTTTATTGATGAAAAATCACGTTTTGGTCTTGCTTATTTATCTGAAAATAAATCACAGTCATCAGCAATTGGTATTTTTAATCAAGCTTATGATGATTTTTTAAATAATAAAATTAGAATAAAAAGAATTAGAACCGATAATGGTCCTGAATATGTTTATAGTTATAATCCAGAGTATAAATATCATAAAAGTGAGTTTACAAAAGTATTACATCAAAAAGGTGTTATTCATCAAACAACACCGATTCGTTCCCCTCAATCAAATGGGAAAATTGAAAGATTTCATCAAAACTGAAATAAATTTTTTGAATATCTTCCTCGTTACCCTAAAAATATTAATGAATTACGAAAATTAATTACTATCTTTTTAGATTATTACAACAATGTTAGACGACATAAAAGCATAAATTTTTTAACGCCATCCGAAGCTGTGTTAAAATTTTTAAAAGACTAACTGGTCTAAAATGTATATGGTACCTTACACACTTGTGTTTTAATTAATGTGTGGCAATAGAAATATTGTCATAAACAGTGAAGGTTCTTGTCGGACTTCGCTGTTTTTTTATATTTTAATGCCGTTTTTTTCGGTAAATATTCTCACATTTTACCTTTTTTATGCCAACCATCATTAAATAAACTTTCTTGTTTATAAACTTTAAAATTATTAAAATTACCAACAACTTTAACATCATCAAAACCTTTATTTTTATTAAAAACATAATTATAAAGATTTTTCTTTATTTGTTTTCTAAAAAATAAGCTAGAAATTTGATTATACAATTTATATTTTGTAAAACTATCTTGATTTTTAAAACTATCGATTGAAATACCCAATAAAAAGGTATTTTTTTCATTTTTATTTTCATTAGCACCTTTAAATAAATAATAGTGTGTGGCATTTTCAATAGCATTAACTAAATCCATTGTTGTAACTTTTATAACACCTTTAACAACTTTGGGTTTTCTACAATTACGACTAAATGCGTATGCTTGAATTTCTAAGTCTTTTTGATTAACTGCTTTAATATCATCTTGTGTTTTTGAAACATATTTACTTAAATATTTTATAACAAAATCACTATCTTTTTTGGTACTCTTCTAATATCTTGTGCTCAAATTTCCCCGTGTTTTCATCATTGTTCTATCATTCACTCTTTAATTTGATGAGTATTAAATACCATATGAAAATGGACTGCTCCACGATTTTGATATTCATAAACATAAAAATATTTTAATTCTCCATAGAGTTTTTTTCATTTTAAACGCAAAAAACTATTTCATCAATATAATAATTTTTTTAAAAATCTTTGTAAATCTAACTTTGCTTGTTTAACATCTTGCATATTTTCTTTATATGTCAGTGTAATAAAAGAAGTTTCTACATTTGTAAAATTATGAATTGCTTTTTGTATTAATTTTGTTTTAGTTCTAATTGTATTATGTCTTAATTTAATTTCATTTTTACCAGTACCTTTAATACCAGTTTTATTACCTTCATTATTTTTAATTAAGTCAAAAGGTAATAATGTATTTTTTACAAAATTACCATAAAAAGTCTTTTTCAAATAAAATTGATTAACTGTATTTACATTCATAAAAACCTCTTGTCGGAAGTTAAATATTTTAACTCAAATTTTCTATTTTTTTAATATTTATATAATATCATATTTTTTTCTTTTTAATTATTTTTGTAATGTGATTCGTGAATTATGATACTTACTTTAATATTATCATAGATTATACATAATTTCTATTTTATTAAAAACTTTTTTTAATAATTTTAGATCAGTCATATTTTTTATCATATTCTAAAATTTTTATTTTTTCTTCTTTTATAAAGCATCTTTTTTCCCCCATAATAAAAAACACCTTTCAATAAAATTTAGGTGTTCATAATATTAATCCTATTTTACAAAATTTCTAATTTATTAACTTTATCAATAACATTTTGATAATCTTTTTCTTTAAATAATAACGAACCAACAACAATTAAATCAACCCCATTGACAATTAATTGTTGCATATTATTTCACCGTACTCCCCCATCGACTTGAAATAATAAATGTGGATACTGCTGTTTTAACATTTTAATCTTCTGAATGTTTTTCCATGTGATTAGTTCAAACCTCTGCCCAGTAAAACCGGATTTAATTGCCATTAAGGTGATTAAATCAATTGTTGGTAGAAATTCTTTAATATTACCAATATCATTTTGCAAATCTAACGCAATTCCAACCTTGGTTCCCTGTTGTTTAATCATAGCAATTAATTTATTAACTTCTTGATTGTTTTTGACACTTGTTCAATGAAATGTAATATAATCAGCTTTAATAAATAAGAGGATTTTATTAATTAAATCAATCCCCATTATATGAACATCAACAGTTAAATTTGGATAATGTTTTTTAATATCATTAAGTATTTTTGGACCTAAAGCATAATTTTGAACAAAAATCCCATCCATTACATCAAAATGAATTCAATTAATCCCAACAATTTGTAATTTTTTAATTTCGGTTTGAAAATTAGCTGTATCGGCACAATAAATTGAAGGTGTTAATAAAAACTTCTTATTCATAAGCTTCTAAAAATTTCATTAACTTTGTTTTTAGTTCATTTGTATCCAATAAATTATCTAAAATAATTTTATCTTCATAATGAATTGAATTAGATAAATCCGAACCACAAATAACAGCCATAATTTTTTGATCATTTGGATCAAAAGCATTAACATTCGTTTGACTAACTTCAATATCATTTAGTTTTAACTCTTCAATGACATTTTTAATATTCATTTCAATTATTAGTGACGATCCTAAACCTTGGCCACAAACAGCAACAAGTTTATTTCGTTTCTGTAAATTAACTGTTTTATGTAATGCCAACAAATCTTGTGAATTGTTTTCTTGAATTTCTTTGTTTATTGCTATTGAAGATAAATTTTTATTACCATTTTTTTACGAGATAAAAAAGTAACTAAATTAATAATTGGAAATAACATTCAAAGCATAATAGCAATTAATGGTAACAATCATAAACCAATTTTTCGCCCAACCAATTGCCCTAGACTAGCAATTGGTAATCCTAATAAGAAATCACTGTCTCCTCAAGTTAAAACATTTAAACTACCATCAACATTTGTTAGTGTTTGCATATATTTTAGTCCAAAAAATAAGAATGGAATAAAACTCATTAAAATTCCATTAATGAATGGTCCAAAAATAGCTCCTAAAATCCCACCATGGGCATTACCAAAAACCCCCGCGGTTGCGCCAACAAAAAAATGAGGAACAATACTTGGGATCACAATTGCTCAACCAATCATACTGTGGTCTTGAAGTCCAATACTATGCACAATCCCAATCGTAGTTGCCATTCCAACAATTCCTCCCGTAAATGAAGCAATAAAACCAATTAACACTGCATTTTGCGCATATGGAAACATTGTTGGACAATCCAACGCTGCTTTGACATTAGGAACTAATTTCTGTGAAATTCCTTTAAAAGAAGGAACAATTTCAGCAATAAATATTCTAACCCCAATTAGTAACACTTCAACACCGGCCGCGAACAGAAATGATTGTAATAACCCTTGCACAAAAACATCTTGACCAGTACTAATAACATTAGCATTAACTAAAGCATCATAGCCTTTCACACCTCAAGCAGTAAAGTAAATAATTAAATATAAGAAGAACATTGTAATCGCAATCGCAATATTAGTATTCCGTAAAAAATTTAGTCCTTTTGGAAAATTAATTTCTTCTGTTGATTTAATTGGTTTTCGAATCATTTTTTGGATTAATATTCCTACCCAACCAGAAAATAAATACAATAAGGCTCCAGTGTGTCCAACTGCTAAACTGTTTGATTTTGTAATTTTTATAACATGTTTATTTAAAAAAGCCGGTGAAATTATCATTCACAATGAAACAAATAATGCTCCAGTAATGACAATAATTGGTAAATCTGTGACTAAATTTAACCCCGCCAAATTTAAAACACTAGCAAACATCACTGATAAGTAAAATAAAACATGACCTGTTAAATAAATATATTTATATTGTGTAATGCGGGCTAACAAGATATTTAAGAGCATTGCACAAATCATAATTAATGATCCAGCTAAAACAATTCTTGGTAATGCATTTAAAAATAACTCCGGAATAACATCATTATTAGCAATAATTCCATTAATCCCAAATAATAAATTAAAAGCATTACCTAGTTTACCAACTGCTCCCGCTAAAATCCCAGCACCACCACCAATAATTAAAAATCCAATTGTTGTTTTAATTGTTGCTGAAATCGTTTCAGTAAATTTCTTTCGTTGCAATAAACAACCAACAAGCGCAAATAATCCAATCAATATTGCTGGAGTTCCAATAAATTCTTTAAAAAAATTTAAAATATAATCTCCTGTACTTAAAGATAAAAAGTTATTCATTTTATCCCTCCTTGCTAATTATTGTTGTTTCATAACTTTATCGTTTGAATTACAAGTATTTAATAAAAATTAATTAAACCTTCTTAAAACCTTAAATCAACTTAACATATTTTTAATATGTTATAATGTCATTTTATTTCTTTGTTAAAACTTTGCAATTTCTTTCCACATTTTGCAAATTTATGTTGGATTTGCAAATTTTCTGCAAATTTAATATATTTAGAAAAAGGTAGTTTATCATAACAAATGCAACTAAATGTTGCTATATTTTTATTTAAAAATTAGAAAATTTTTTATTAAGCATAATTATTTTGCAAGGTTTAATAACAAAAAACAGGTTTAAGTTAACCTAAACCTGTTTTTTGTTATTAAACATCTTCTTTATAATATTTATTTCATGAAGCAATATCATCAGTATCTGTTTTTTTAGATTCCTCTCCTGATGGTTCAGTTTCACCCTCCGAATTTTTATCTTCAATCGTTTCTTTTGTGCGATCAACAATAAAATCATTTTCTGGTGCAGTTCGATTTTGTAATGATGAAATTTGCATTCTCATTCGTGACATTGTTAAATTATTATCTTTAAATTCAATTATTCATTGAATTGGTAATGTTAACGGATCAATTTTCTCCGAATTACGAATTAACATTAATAACATATTAATGAATTTTCCAAAACCTTCTTCCCCTAATCAATGATTCATTTCCAATGGATCATGGACTAATTGGTTTTTAACTAAATCATAATTTGAAGCATGTGCTTCAGTAATTCTTTCAGCTCACTCTGATTCAGAAATTAAATAAAAATTTGTTGATAAACTGCAATTAAACAAGTGTTGTTGATTTTTAAATAATGAAAAATTAAACTTATCAACAATAATAGCACTAATGCTAATTGTTAAACCTGTTAAATCAGTTACATCATTCATTCAACGAAAAATTGCTTGCACATAACGCAGAATAAATTTTAATTTTCCCGATGAATAAAGAACTGTTTTTCAACTTTCATAATCAAATTGATATTCTGCATCATGACGTACTTTGCGAATATTTTCATCAGGCTCTAAATCCAAGAAGTCCTCAGCTGATAAAATTATCATATCTTTTTTCATACGCTTACTCTCCTATAAATATAACCTAGTTATTTAATTTAACTTACTGATGAATTATACCATAAATTTCAAAATAAAACTACCCTCTAAAATATAAAGTTTTGAATAGTTAAAATAAAGGAAATGTCCTATCTTGTGTTAAATTCGAAATGGTGGAGAATATTTTAAGGTTCCTGTAGTATTAGATAAACTATTCAAATATAATTCTTTAACCATAAAATATTTATCTTCAATTTCAAAAGGAGCTTTAATTGCATAATTAATAGCCGGAACATAGTTAAATTTTGAATAATAATTTGGATCTCCTAAAATAAAAATTGCTTGATACCCTTTTGTTGTTGCTTTGTCTTCTAAAAATTTAATTAATTTTGTACCAACATTTTGTCCTTGATATTCTTTTTGAACAGCAATTGGTGCTAATGCCAATAATTTATGATTATCATTGATTGTAACAGTGCTTAAAAAAGCATGGCCAACAATCTGATTGTTAATAATAGCAACAACATCAAAGGTAGGATCATACTCCGGCAATAATCTTAAATTATCAACCAAAATATGTTCAATAACATCTTTCTTGTCGTTAGTATTAAATGCTTTAAAAATAATTTTTCTTGTTTCTGCTTTTTCTTCTTCTTTAATTGTTCTAATTTCCATTGTTTTTCATCTTTTTATAACATCTTAATTTTAATTATACCGAAATATATATGATATTGTTAAATTATTTTAATGCTTAATAAGCTATCCATTAAATATGGATTTATGTATTATGAAAAAAGATTACCAAAAAATTAGCTGTTTTCAATTAAAAAGTTTACATTTTATAAAATGTAAACTGTAATATTAAGGACAATAATTTTCATTTCGTATTATTAAAATCAAGGTGAACCATATGGTTTGAAAGCAATATGTCATTTATCGACTGGCATTGTGGACGGTGCGCTGGATCCCGACGCATTGCAATATCTGTACTACTAAATGTTGATACTCAAAATTTGTCAAGATCTGGTAAACTTTGATTTTTACGATCATCTTTAAATTTCTTTAATAAAGTACTTCATATTTTTTTATAAGTATATGTTTGGGGATCATTAAAAAATATTTTATGAAGTTCTGGTTCTAATTGAGTTCGCCCTTCTCAAAAATTGTTAACATCTCATGTAATTTGATAATACTTGTAAAAAGCAGCAATAATACCGCCAAAGTTTTTAATCTTATTAATTATCCCTTCACGGGTAATACCAATATTAACATAAAAAGGTTTACCCTCATTTAGAACACTTCCTGCTAACGGAACTCCCGCCACTAAAACTTTTGCTAAATTAACCTTAAATTGTCCTAACTGTAATTTTGGTCCCGATGTTTTTGTTAAAATATTTAATTTTTCACCATAATATTCCAAAAAATTTTCAGGAGTTAACTTTTCAGGCGCATACCCCGTATTAACTCAAGTGTATTTTTCATCCTCTGGTAATTTTGGTGTCACCCCATTTGTATCCGGATTAATAATTGATGTTAGTAATGTTAAAATTTTTTCATCAGCAGCATAAGTAATACTATTTCGAATTTCACCAAGTTCTTCATCATTTTGTAACGCGGTGTCTAATTCTCTTTGCACAATCGTATCAACCATACTATGATCAGAAGCATAATTTAAATCAAAATTATCATAAATCTTTTTATACGCTGGATTTTCATCAACAATAATATCACCACCACTAATATTAAAAAACTTAACAATTGCTTTTGAAACCGTCCCAGTTACAGCTGTTAAAATTTTTTGTATCCTAACAGCATCATTAGTAATCGTATATTGAAATGTGACAGGTAAACGTGGAATTTCTAATGTTTTAAATTTAATTTTAACTTCTAATTTAAAATCCAAGCGAACACCCTTTAAACCATTTGTATCAATATTTGCTATTTGCCCCAATTTATTAATATCAATATAGTTTAAATTAAACTTCATTGCGTTCTAATCAGTTGTCATTGGAAAACTATCATGATAATAATTTGAATATTCATTAGCAATTTTACGATTAATATTATCAAAAACAGTCATAAAATTATTCTTTAAGGCCAATAAAGCGAGCGCCACCTTACTATCCTTAATATCTAATTCTTGTAATGGTTTACCATCACTTACAATTGTAAATAAGTTTTCAAATTCGGGAATTGAATAATCCTTAATATCAATCAGAGTATTTTCAACTTCATATTGTTGGAAAACATCGGTAATCTGCTTTGCAATTGTATTTAAAATTTTTAAATCCCCTTCATAATCAAAATCTCCATTGTCTTTCTCGGGAGTACTGTTTGCCTTACAACTAATTGCAGTATTAATAACTGTTGTTATTAAAGACATTCCAATTAACAAAGTCAATATTTTTTTCATTTTTATTTGTGAAAACCATATACATTTTAGACCACTAATTTAGTCTTTAAATTAGAATGGAGATTAAAAGTATATGGTAGCAAGTATTCCTAATGAAAATGAATTATATTCATTACAAAGAAAAATAAAAAAATGATATTCACAAGAAGAACCTTCAAAACAACAAACTATATTTATCAAAATGTCATTAATTATTTTAATTTATGTCAAAAATACTATTTATATAAAAACTCATTAAATAATTTAATTAAATTATTTATAAATCAAAACAAACTTTTATAATTGAGCTAAAAAGATTCAACTTTGTCTTAAAGAAAAATTAAATTTTATGTTTTAGCTAAAAAATCAACTAGACCAATTAATATTAATAACCATTATTCAAAAACTTACAAGATTGCTGTTGCAAAAATGATGAAAAAATATCGACAAAATATGGAACTGGTATTTATGAGTTTATAATTAACACTAGCTGGGTTTTTCAGATATAAAAAGAAAGTAATTAAACATAACATTAAAACTTTAATTAAATGGAATAAAGAATTAATAATTTTTATCCTAAAAAACAAGAAAATTAAAACTTATAACGTTATGAAATGTCTGAATTAGGACATTTACAACATGATATTAAATTCTGACACCAAATATGACTGGTTTTAAACGTAATTTATATTTGTATGATTTTATTGATGAAAAATCACGTTTTGGTCTTGCTTATTTATCTGAAAATAAATCACAGTCATCAGCAATTGGTATTTTTAATCAAGCTTATGATGATTTTTTAAATAATAAAATTAGAATAAAAAGAATAGAACCGATATATGGTCCTGAATATGTTTATAGTTATAATCCAGAGTATAAATATCATAAAGTGAGTTACAAAAGTATTACATCAAAAGGTGTATCATCAAACAACACCGATTCGTTCCCCTCAATCAAATGGGAAAATTGAAAGATTCATCAAACTGAAATAAATTTTTGAATATCTTCCTCGTTACCCTAAAAATATTAATGAATTACGAAAATTAATTACTATCTTTTTAGATTATTACAACAATGTTAGACGACATAAAAGCATAAATTTTTTAACGCCATCCGAAGCTGTGTTAAAATTTTTAAAAGACTAACTGGTCTAAAATGTATATGGTACCTTACATTTTTCATTTTTATTTACTCCTTTATAAAGTTGCTTATTATTAATTTTTTTCATTATATTTTTGCTATATATTCATTATACTAAAAAAAGCAAAGCGGTTTCTCTACTTGATGGAATAAATTATGTGGTTGTTGGGCGATATTTTAAATGTTTATTTTTACATTATAAGCATTTAAAATAAAAAAAAGAATATCATATCACTGATATTCTCATAAATAATTACTTGAATTATTTGTTATTGTATTATGTAAATCTAAGTTCCAAATTTATCTCTTGTTATTTTGATAATAACACTCTTTAAAATAAATACAACTATTTTTTTAAAAAAAATAAATTATTTGTAAATTTATCTTAATTTTAACACACTGAAAAATAGTTTATTAAATTATTCAAATAAACTTATTTAAAATTCTCTGAAAATATCTCTTTTGCCGTTCTTCAATTTAAGCAGGGCCTTAATTTTTCATTTATAATATCAACTACTAAATCTATTTCTTGTTGTATCTTGAAAAATACCAATTCGCATAATAAAGAAACGATTAAAAAAATTAAATCCTTTTTTAGCAATCGGTTTTTTCAATGAAATAGAATAATGAATACACTTGCTAATTGTCGGATATTATTTCAAATCATACCCTCACGCTGTGCTGTAAACAAAGCACGATTACCAAAATGTCTTGCTAAAACAATTCACGGAATTTTACCACTGTGAACCTTTTTCTCATCGTGAGGACTAGTTCCATCAATATATAAATAACTTTCATCAAATAAAATAACACTATCATCAGGGGAACTGGTTTTGTTCTATCGGTAAAATCTAAATTTTTAAATGTTAAAACTTTAACTTTTTCATCTTCTAACGGGTAATTACTATAAATCTTATCTGTTAATAGTTTCATAGTTTGTGATAAATAAGTTAAAAGTAAAGTTTTTCCCGTTCCTAATTTACCAATAATAACTGATAACGGATTATCTCAAACAAAATTCACTAACCGAAAAGCATTTAACTGATAAAATATGTTTTTTCATACTCATCACACAAAATAAATACACTGCAAAGCAAACAATAATCAGAATACTAAACCAGTATAATTTAATGAAATTATCCAAAGTAATAAATCAATTAAACTAAACAAAATCATTGAACCACTAATATAACAATAATTTTTTAAGAAAAATATAAACTTTTTCATTTTACCTCCAATAGTTATTTATAATTAAACTAGTATTATTATGGTTTTCTCTCCTCACAAATTAAAAAGGAGAGTGATAAAAATTAAGAAAATTTTAAAAATAATTTCAATATTATTGCCTATCATTGGAATTATAAACTTTTTAATTAATCCTATCGGAAAATTAATTACTACAATTAATTTTATAGAATGAATATTTAAGAATATTAGTCAAATAAATGCAAAAGAAATATTTTTTATAACATTATTTATATTAATAATTACTCCATTCATAATGAAAATATATATTATATTCAAAAAAAGATTTTAAAATTTTGTGGGGAGAGAAAACCATAATAATAACAAAATTTAATTATTTAAAACAACTAACTATTTTGAAAACCATTCACAACAAAAACCAAGTTAAAAATAAAATAACAATTCAAATGCTAATCATAAAAGTTAAATATTTGTTTTGAGTTAAATTCCAAGTTGTAATACTTTCAATGTTAGATTTATTAATAAATAAAAATACATGAATAAAAAACTCTTTTAATTTTTCTCAATCATTTTGCATATTTAAAAACTCCACATTTTTTGAATAAGTTTAAAAAACATGCCAAAAAATAAAACGATAAATAATACAAACGATATAACATATAAAAATTCAGGGGCATTTGAACCAATAATATAACTAACAAATTGAACTCAATAATCATATAAACTCATTTAATTTAAGTCTTTCAAATCATTAATTAATTCTTGCTTTTTTTCAACACTTCAATTTGTTAAATTATTATTGTTATTTGTTTTTACTTTTTGAGGTTCACTAGAAAATAATGCTTTTTTCATTTGTGTAAAATAATTTTGTTTATATTGATTATATAAATTAATTAATTCTGTTCCAGTTAAATACTTTCAAATATGGCGTTTTAAATTTTCATCATATTTTACAATAGGATAAGAATTATCATAAATCAAACCAATAGCTACTTGATCAGAATGTTTTTTCACTCGAATAAATAAATTTATTACTCAATCAAAAACCAATATGACGATTATGATTAGGTAAATTTATAAAACTTGCTTTATCTGTCTGAAAAGGTATAAATTCCTTACTAATAAAATAATTTTCTATATTCTGATTTTTCTTAACAAAATTACTCAATTTTATCAACTCCTTAATAAACATTGTTTCTAATTAACAATGTTATAAATATTGTTAAAATATTGCTTATCTATTGTTAAATAAACATTGTTATATCTAATGTTTGATAATGTTTATGTATTGTAATAAACACTGTTAATAAACATTGTTAAATATATAAAATAATAAAAATTGGCACACTGAAAAATACTATTTAATTTATAACTAATAGTTATTAAAATATAAAATTAATAATTTATAATTAAATGGATATTTTTGCACTACATACTGCCTACAAATTTTAAAAAGAAAGTAGATATATTAAAGAATATTATAAAAATTTATTTCCCAAAACTATTACTATTATGACCTTCAATAGAAATATTCTTATTTTTATTAAATGCTACTTTAAAAAATTACTTTATTACTAATAATTTCAATAACAACTTATAGACAGTGTGTAATACAAAAATAAACAATAAAATTAATTTAATTACATTGTAAAGCTAGTGTGCCTTAACTAATACAAATAATCAGTTATAATAAATACTAAAATCCTTTAACCATAACACGGAAAAAGTTTAATATCTTAACAATAACAAAAATACCAAATGGAATTAAAATAATTCATGCATCACCTAAAAAGGTCATTAATTGTGGTAATACAGCATAAATTGCTTCTTTAACTTTCATCATTGCTTGTCCTAATCCATTTCAAATAGAACCCATTCCATCTGAAATAGTAGGCGTATCTGCTGCTAAAAAATTAACAGCTGTTGTTAAATACATACCTAACATTATTTCTTATCCTCCTTATTTTCAATTTCTTTTTTATCTTTTTTCTTTCCTCGAATTTGGCGAATTTTTTGATAAATTGATAAACCAATTCACGCAAAAATACCTAATATAATAACAACACTAAAAATTGTCGTTAATCAAACTGGCATAATATATCTCCTTTCAATAAATTAAAAAATTGAAATTTGCAAACTCGCTCCGCTCGTTGTCGCTTCGCTCCATTAAAAAAATTATTGAATAAATTACCGCTAATAAATTACGCGGAATAATTTATTCTTTACTTTTTAATTTCAATATCCTTTGCAATCTTATTAACAGTATTAATAACATTATCTTTACCATACTTTTTCACTAACGATCGCAAAATAAAATATTGTTTTGTTTGCATAATTTCAACTCCTTAAAACTAACTTAAAAAAGTTAACTAAATTGATAGTTAACTTTTTATCGGTTGGTATTTACAATTTACAACTTTGAAAAATAAAACATCACATTATCTAAAACTTAAAAAATGATTAAATGAACCTGAAATTTTAAAATTTTATGAGGGCGAAGATACAAATTTTACATATCATAAAATTAAAACTAAATTTAAAGCAAAAATAATAGATAAAAATATTACTGCATTATTTATTGCTTTAGAAAATAAAAAAATTGGATACTTACAATTTTATCAATTAGATCAAAAGACCAAAAATATTCTAAATTATAATAGAGCATCATTAGTAATTGGTTTTGATTTATTTTTATCAAAAAAATATCAAAACCAAGGATTAGGGAAAAAAGTAATTCTCTCATTTATTGAATATTTATTCCTTAATAACATAGTTTATAACAAACTAATTGTTGATCCGCTCTCGAAAAATATAATGGCAATTAAATGTTATAAAGCTTGTAATTTTGCCCCCATAAAGTTAATTAAAAATTATCAACTACATAATGGCATTCTTGAAAACACTCTGTTTTTGGAATTGCAAAAATAACTTAAATTATAAATTACTAATACTATTATTAAAATCTTTTCTTTTTAAAAAATTGCTTAATTTTATTTAACATTTTCTATTAACCCTTACTAAATAAACATTAAACAAAATAAAAAATGTTTATTTAAAAACATTTTTAACCTGCGGTAAAAACTCAGCAATTTGATCCTTTATTAAAACTTCGGTAAAAAGATGTTCTCTAACACCGTTATCATCAACAGAAACTGTTGTTGCATTAGCAATTTTTTTTAATTCTAAGACACTATTCCCCATTGCGACTGTATAACCAACACTTTTAGCAAGTTCAAGGTCATTATAATTATCACCATAAAAGATAAATTGATGTGGATCATACCCTTTTAATTCACATAATTTCTTAAAAGAATTTCCTTTATTAATATCTAAAGATTGAATATCAAATAAGTCCTTTTGTGAAAATACTCCTTCAACTTGATCTTTAAATGGTTCATTAATAGCTTGAACACGGTCTAATTCAGCCTGCGAAGTAAAGGGAAACAAAATCTTTAAAGCTTGAATATCATTATTTTTTAATAATGTTAGATAATTTGTTTCAGTATCTAATGGAATTCGATAACTTTCATCGATTAATTGTTCATTATATTTCATCATCAAAGCAATTCGTTTTGAATGCGGATGACCATAAATCATATTTGCAGTATAAACAATATGATCAATATCATGTTCTAATGCTTTCATAATAATTTCAATTGATAAATCTTGTGGTAAGGTTTGTTGGTATAAGACTTCATTACTAATAGGGTCTCGAATTAAAGCACCATTACAAGAAATAATTGGTGTCTTGACTTTTAACTTTGCAAAATACTCTTTAGCCATTAAATCTAACCGTCCTGATGCCAAAAACAAATGATAATCACTCACTAACTGATATGTTTGTAAAGCTTCATAAGTTTCGTCGTTAATTACATAACCTTCATTGGCTATTGTTCCATCTAAATCAGTAATAACATAAGGATATTTTTTAAAAAGATTCATATAACCTTCTTCCTTTCTAACTATCTACCTTTAATTATAAAACTAAATAAACCGTTTTCGTAAATTAATTTTAATGTTTTGATTTGTTCCAACCATTATTTCTTGTCCTGGACTACCTTTAAAAGTAATTCACCCTAATCCTGCAATCAATAACGAATAATCTCCTGGTTCTTCAATAATGATTGTTTGTTCTCTTCACAGATGATAATCTTTCAATCTTAAAGAGGCTTGCATTAAATGCTGATTAAAATAATGGTCTTTATTTATTAATTTTGTGCGATGTAACTTAATATTATTATTTTTATAAAAATAAAAACTTGTTTTTAATCCTTTTAAAAAAGAAAAACTTGCTAAGCCTTCATAAAAAATTGTTTGCTCAGAATCTAATTGAAATGTAATCGGTTTTATTAATTTATTAGTAATCATTTTTTTGTCATTATGTTCTAAATAAGAAATAATGGTATGGTTATTAACAATTCCTGGAGTATCATAAATTTTATGTCTTGTTCCTAGTTTAACCTCAATATTACCAAGCGTTGTTGAAACATTATTCGAAACTGTTATTTTTTGTTGGTATTTGGTTAATTTAATTAAACTGTTTAGCAAAGTACTCTTCCCCGTATTTGAACTACCAACAAAAACAACATCCTCGCTTTGATGTTTTATATAGCGATATAATTCATCTAATGAATAATTTTTTAAAGCACTAACTAAAATAATATTTTCAATCCTTGGCAATAAAACCGAATTAGTAAAAAGTTCTTCAACAAAAGTAAGAATTTTATTATTACTAATTAACTTTTGAATTAAATCAATTTTGTTAATAATTAATGTTACCTTATTATTTTGTAAGATTTGCTCTAATGCTAAATTTCGTGAACCATCTAAATCATAGACATCTAAAACATAGAAATAATGGTATGTTAAATCATAGTTATTATTAAGATTTGTTAAAAAATCAGTTTCATTTAAATCATAATCAATTAATTCATTATAATGCGTTAAACAAAAACAACGATAGCAATAATCCTGTGTTAAATTTTCAACATAACCAATTTGTTCTTGCTTAGTATTTTGTAAAATAATACCACAACCCTGACATTTCTTATAAGATATCATAATCTAACCCATATTCTCCTTCATCAAAGAATCCTTTATGTAAAATGTTTTTTTGTGCTAATCGTTTGTAAACTAAACTTTCTAATAAACGAATAAAGCGATTTGACTCATCAACACCAGTTACAGGAACAAACCAAAATACTTCCATATGCGCACGGTTTGCAAACAAAACATCAGTAATTAACTGATCACCAACCATAATCATTTCGTGAGGATTAACATTAAATTGTCGTGAAATAATTCGAAAATATTTTAATAATGGTTTTTTAGCATTCCAATAATAATGTTCAATTCCTGCTTTTAACGCAAACCGTTCCACTCGTTTACGGGCATTATTTGAAACTAGCACAAATGTCATTCCCAAGTCTTGTACCTTTTGAATTAAATTTAAATTATCTGCATTTGGAATACCACGATAAAATGGTGTTAAGGTGTTATCTAAATCACAAATAAAAACTTTAATCCCATGTTTTTTTAATGATTCAAGATTAATCTTATTAACATTTTGAACATAAATTGACGGTTTAAAATAATTTAATAATAAGTTACGATTCTTTTTTTTTCCAAAAATTTTTTTAGCCATTATTAAAAACCCTCACTTCTTTCTTTTATCATTATACCAAATTCAATAAAAAAGTTATTGTTTTCCTTTAAAGAATAACTTTTCAAATGTTTTAATTCATTGTAATTTCATTGATAAGATACTTATCATGTTGCAATTTAACAACAATCTTAATAATCTTATTATTAATTTCATATTCAAAAACATTGTCAACTGCTTGTGATAATACCCCTACTTGTAAAACATCAAATGTTTGTTGGATTATTGCTGCTAATTTTTGTTGATTAACATTAAAATTATCAATATATTTATTTATTACTTTAAATGCTCCTTTAATTCCCATAATGTTTTCTAAAATACCTTTTAAATAAGATAATGGTGTTTTATCAACAATTACGTTGTTCTTAAATCCTAAAATGGCAAAAAACTCATCTGTATTTAACAAAGCATCTTTTAAGAGATAGGAATTATTGGTTGTTGGGGTTAAAAAACTATCAAATAGCTGATAAACATCTTGAGCATTAATAAAGGCTGGTGTGGTAATTGCTTGATTTAAATCTGTCACAACCTCAACTATACTTTTTTCGCCAATAATATTTGTAAACTGATTTGCTGGCATTCAATTTTGTAACGGGTCATTTAACATTGCTTTTAAATTTTTAACATTACTTAACGGTGAATCTGGTAATAACATTTTGAAAATATCACCTAAAATGTCACCTTGATATAATGCTGTAAATAAATCTTTAATTACAACAGGATCAGTTTTGATTTTGTCAATCACTGGTTTAATACTCTCTGGAAGTTTGTCAGCTATTAACTTATTGTTTAAAAACGCCACCATATCATCTAACGTTTCTTTTGCTGAAATAGTATTGATCAAGTCTCATACGAAATTACCAAGATAAACTTTAATAGAACCAAGTATTTCAAGCGGCATATATTTATTAATTAAAATTTTTCCAATCGCTGATAGTCCCGATGGAGTCAAATCTTCCTTTAAAAAAAAACCAAGATTAGCGAAAAGATTTGATTTAATCTGATGATTTTCAGAACTTTGAAATAAAATTGCAATTAAACTACGTAATCCTTCACCATTAGTACTAGTTAATCTAACTGATAAATCATTAAGAATTTTTTTAAAATCAATTTTTGAATTTAACTTATAAGTTGTTGTTCGAACAGTATTGATTTCTGCTCAAGTTGGACTTTTTGCTGAATCAAATTGATCAAGATAAGTTAAGACAATCCGAATAAACCGAATAACTTCACTAATTGCTGTTAAATTATTAAATATATTAAATTTAAAACCAATTTTACCATTCATTACATCAACAATTGTTGTTCCAAATTGATTTAACGCATCAAGATAATTTGTAGCATCTGCTTGCAGATTTTCTTTATCTTTATAATCAAATCGTTCTTTTTGTCCGGTTAATTCATTAACAGCATTAATAAGACCAATCACCCCTGAAGTTAAAACCTCTTGATAATTCATATTTTTATAAATTGAATCATCGAAAGCATCACGAAAGGAAAGTAACGTATTTTGATTTAATAAATCATTTGCAAATCTTAAGACTGTTGGTGATAAAAACTCTGACAATAAGTTTCCATCAACAACTAATGATAAAACCCCCGCTAAACCTTGTTTAGCAATCATGTCTAAAACTGTTGATCCCAATGATGCAATTTGATTGATTGTGCTATCTGCACTCTCAGGTTTAACAGTATTTGTTAAAACTAAGTTAGTTGTTAAATCATTTTTTAAATAACTTTCATCATAATAACGGTTAAACAATTCAGCATAACGATTATAGTCATGGAGATTTTCAATTTCATGAGGTTGTTGTGGCAAATCTTTTAAATACATTGGTTGAACAAAATTATTCATTAAGTAATTAAAATCATACTTATTTTCATTACTAATATAAGCAACTTTAGCAATTTGACTATTTAAAGCCAACAAACTAGTTTGTGAATGATAAACATTTGAATTAATAATTTCATCATTTGTACAAGCAACAACTGGCACCGTTGAAGTTGTTAATAACGAAATGGTCCCTAAATATGCTAATAACTTCTTCATCTTATGTTCACCCCTTTACCGTCGCATAATAATGCTCCATTGCTAACTGGTGAACTTCACGAGTTGGATGAACATCATCAAAAAAGAAATAATTATTAATATTTGCATCCGCGGGGATATTAACATTTCGTTTCGCATTCAAAAGACCTGTTGTTAAAATATTCATAAAATCCATATCTAAGGTATTAAAATTAACCTTAAGTTCTGCTTGTGCCTGCTTAGTTTTAAATTCTTCCATTAAAACTGGCAAATTATCATACAATCCTCATTCACGCACAGCATGTTCATAATAACGATTAGCTACTTCAATCACATTCTTAACCCGGAAATGAAATTCTGTTGAAAGATCATTTGCCCGTTGTTTTAGTTTAGGAGAACTATTAACATATCGTGGTACTAAACTAACGTTTGGCGCATCAGAAAAAATAATTTTTCGAATCCCATTATTTAATAAAGTAAATAAGGCTTCTTGAACTCGTTCAACACTTTGTTCCATTAATGCTAATTCTGTTTGGGGATCAGTAGTATCAACTAATTGAAATAAATCATTCCCACCAATTTCCATAAAAACTAAGTCAGTTCCACGTAATTTATGTTGACTAACTAGAACTTGAGCCTGTTTTTCAATCGTAACTTTATTTAATAATATACCTCCCGCTCCAACAACATCAGCCGCAGTAGCTCCACCAATCGCATAATTACGACCAAAGATAGAACTATTATCATTAGGAATTCCTGGTGTAATGTTTTTAAAACCTAATTTATCATTTAGTAAAACAGCAGCAGTTTTACCATTGCTAAAACTACCATATTGATAATCCTCCAATTTGGTTTCATCATCTGTTCCTAGTTTAAGATCAACATTAAAGTTGTTTTTTACTAGTTTTTCAATGCCATGAGAATCACTTAAACTATCTCCTAAAACATAATAATTTGTAAATTGTAAATTATTTTCTGCATCATCAACCGCTTTGGATGTATCAATATTTTTGCCAATCAATAATAATGCATCATCTGAATCAAGATGACGATCTTGGACAATTGTACAACTAATTACGGTAACTGTACTGACTGTTGTTAAAGTAAAAACAGTTAACAATGTAAAAATTTTTTTCATTTATATTTTCTCCTTTTTTAATTTAATAATGATAATCACAATCACTGGTAATATTGCAGCTAGTAAAAATGGTCACATTAAAATAAAAACAGTTCCGGTTCTTGTTGTATCTAAAGCACTAACAAAATTTGGATGATACAAATCATTAACCGTAATCGGAGCAATAATATTTTTTTCTGTTAATGCAGTATTAACAAAAATATTATCACCTCCCAGTGCTGTCATTCCATATGCTAAATTTTTTAATTGCATATTTAAAAATCACACTTTATTATTAACAAGATATGTTCCAATTGATTTATGAACAACTAGACCATTAATATCAGGTCCCGTACTATCAATCATTTGATTATAATTATTTTGATTATTAATTGTTTGTTGAACAAGCGCGTGGTGTTGTAAAGCAGAACTAAACATTTGGTTAATGCCCCCGCTTTTAAACATTCACTGAATTCCTGTATTAACATAACCATAAGAATGAAACTTAACAGCTACACTCTTATCAAATTCAATTAAATCAAGTCCAACATCATATAAGTCAATATTTTCTCGATTATTGATTGTTGTTCCCCACTGATTATTAAATCAATTATCAGCAAAAGCTAAATACTCTTTTTTAATTGCTTCATTTTGGCTTGAATTTTCATAAAAATTTAACGATGATAAAATATCCGCTTCATAAGATGATTTTAAAACGGTATTAACAAGTGTATCATAAATTTGAATTTTACTATTTATAACAAACTTTCCTTGGGGAAAAGCACGTTGAATTTGTGTTTTTAAACTATTAATAAATTTTAAAGATTCTAATCCCATTCCTGGAACTGCTAAACCAATTCCTAATATTAAAAAAATGCTAAGAATTCCAGTTAAAATTCCTAGTCAGATAAATTTTATTTTCTTTGAAAGATTACTTAACATTTTACTTTTCCTTCTCATTTTATATAATTATTTTTTAAAAATAAAATAGACCCATTAAATTTAGTTATCATAATTATAACCAAATAATTATCAAAAGAAAGTAGTTTCGAAAATAAAATTATGTCAATTTAATCCCTTTACGAAAATAACCCATTGCTACACCAACAAAAGCACATGAAACACTATCAAAACAAACGGAAGTTATTGTTGCTCATCATGATGTATATTCATTTAAACAACTTGGAAATAATGTTATAAAACTAGTAATCCCAAAAATTAACCCAACAATCCCAAACATGAAACTTCAAAAATCGCAATAAAAAGAATAACGCTCACATTTTAATACTTCTGGTTTATCATCACGATCTTCATTTTTAGTCCTTTTATATAATTTTACCCCATAATAATAAGCAAACATTGCACTTGAAACACTTAAAATATCACAACAAATTGTTGTGGCAGTTAAAGCGAATGACTGACGATCACGAACAGTACTATCCATAGTTCAAAATGTTTCTAACGCTAAAACACTTAATATTCCGAAAGTAACTCCTAAAAGGCCGTATAAAAAATATTGGGGTTTTGGAAAAAAACTCGGAAATTGAATAAGAATAATAAATTAAACCATTTACTAAAATGGTTTTTTTATTTGTAAAACCAAAACTATTAATTAATTGATTCAGAGAAAGGGCAGTATCTTAAATATTTACAAAAAAACTATAACAACTTTCTGATACCCTCTTTAAGTTGTTTACACATTTATTAAATATCTTAGAAATCTTTACAAAAGTGTACCTGTTTTTCTTCTAATTTAAGGTGTTGTCCTTTCTCTGTTTCAGTTAATTAATTTGCTAATAAAAAAACTTAATAAAAAGGAAAGAGTAAGTAATGAAAATTAATAAGCAACAACAAATTTGCGATATTGATAACTGCTATAAAGCAATATCATTCATTACCGAAGAATTTGTATCAAATAAAGTTTTATGAACTTGTGAAAAACATAAAGATTTATTGAATAAAGTAAAAGATAAAACGCAAAAGCAATTTTATCAAAAACTAGAAAATTCAAAAATTATCTTTGATTATGAAACTGGTTTTTTAAAACTTTGATTTTATAAAACAACTTAATACAGTGTGGGACGGTTATTTTAAATAACTAAGTGCTTCCATAAGAACATGAGTTTAAACTCATTCTCACCAGAGGCGGTCTAGCCCAGCGGTAATCAGTCCGGAAATAATAGACGCTTTAACAAGCGATAGTCGTGATAAGTCCAAGGTTAATATCAAACGACAAAAAACATAGAGATAGTGACTTTATAAATAAATTTGCGTATAGCATTAGGCTCTTCAAGGTGCAAGTGAATTTATTTTAAAAACTGAACGCTTTGACCTGAAATGGTGCGGATGAAGAGAGAGAAAGCTCTCTGGCTCCAAAAAGAAAAAACAACTGTGGATTATTAAATATTCAAACAATTAACATATCGCCACCGCTCACCCCCAGTGAAGCGGATGGCGTAGTAAATAAATAGATAAATACTTTATATAACTAATTCTCGCTTTGGCACTTTCACTTGGAAGTGAGTGCCAGCGAGTTAAAAATAGGAGGAATTATAATGACAGAATATAAAAGTAATTATATTAATAAAACTTGGGATGAAATAACAACATCTTTTGATTGAATTAATTGTCAACTTGTTAATTGTCGTATTTCACATCATAAAAATCATTATGATTTGCAATGTTTAGAATGAGCCAAAATGTACTTAAATTTATTTAAAGATAGATGAGATGTTATTGCTTCTTATATGCAACATTATAAAATTAACGATATTTTAGATTTAGCTTCCGATGGTTGAAAAATATTACAAATTGACCAAAAAATCAAAGGAATAGTTTAGGGGATTTATATGAAAAAGTTAAATAAAATTTGTCTTAAACAAAAATATTGAGGTTATTGCTTTAAATGTAATCAAGAAAATAAATTAAATGAATTCATGCTTAAAAGTTATCCAGTTTCATTTGAAGATATGACTGATGAACATTGAGCATTAGGGAAACAAAATTAGGAGGAATAAAAATATGAATAAAAGATACTTATTAGTGATTAAAAATAGATTTAGTATTGATACTATGTCATTTTATACGAGTGAAGAAGCTAGTGCAGTTGCTAAAAATATGTTAGGTATAACAACAATTATTGATTTAGAAGATAAAAATATTGAATGAAAAGGATGTGAATAATATGGAAAAAATTAAAATTAGAGATTATGAAATTATATTAGAAGAATATCAAATAAATACTTTATTAGATATATTAAGAGAATTTATTAAAGCAAATTCAGAATTATATTCTAATATAGAAAAATTAAAAATTATGGACCCCATAAGATACAATGAATTATTTAATAAGGAGAATAAATAATAAATATGTGAAAAGATGAAGATGGAAATATTTATACCGAAGAAGACTTATTTGCAGAAGCATTAGAAGAATGTTATTCAGAAGATAGTGCTTATAAATATATTGATAATTTAATTGAAGAGATGAATTTGGAGGAAATATAATAATGACTAAAATAGAATGTGAATTTTGTGAATGTGAAGATAGACAAAATTGTTATCGTTGTGTTGACCCACATTTAAATACTAATTGAGATTTTAAATGTAAATGTGATAGAAGACAACAATGTTTATGTGGTGACTGATTTTAAAAAGGAGAAAGAAAATGAATATATCAGAATCAATTAAATTTGACAAACTACAAGAAGAAAATGAAATACTTAAAAAAGAACTTGAAGAATTACAACAAACACAATTATATAAAGAAGATTTTGAAAAAGTAACTTGTTTATGAGAAAAAAGTAGTCTTTGTTGTGAAAATGGAATAACATTTTATCTTAAAGATAATTCAAAATATGAATTATTACCTAGTAAGGAGGAGAATAAATAATGAATAAATTTATTGCAATAGGAAGAACAACAAAAGATATTGAAATTAAGAAAACACAAAATGGTAAAGAATATGCAATCTTTAATTTAGCAGTTATACGACCATACTCAACACAAAAAGAAACTGATTTTATTCCTTGTCAAGTATGAAATAAACAAGCAACTGTTTTACAAAAATATTGTAAAAAAGGAAGTCAAATTGCAATTACTGGTATTTTACAATCTTTTAAAAATAAAGATAATAAAACTGAGTGAATAGTTCAAATATCTAATTATGAATTTTTACATACAAATAATGATTTAAAAAAAGATATATTATTATCAAAAAAAGCACAAGAAAAAATAGAATTTAATTCATCTGATGCAAAAGAATTATTTAATAATGATAATCAAAATATTGGTAATGATGAAGCGATTTTATGAGATTAGATTTAAAACCTTTATATATTTATAATGATGAATTACATAAGTATAGTATTTTAATACCTAGTGTTAGTCAAATTGTTAATATTTTAGTGCCAAAAGATTTTTCCCAAATTGATGAGAACATTTTAAAATTAGCTCAAATTAGAGGTATTTGTTTACACAATATGATTGATTATTGAATAAAAAATAATTTTGATGATGAATTAATTGAATTTATTGATTGTGATATAAAATCACATCGTGAATTATTTAAAAATTTTACAAAACTATATCAAGAAACTTTTAAAGATATTAAATTTAAATATTATGAAACTGAAAAAACACTTTATAGTCCTTTAATGTGTGGGACAACTGATTTTATTGGAATAACAACTGATAATGAATATGTAATATGTGATTGAAAAATTACTAGTTCTAATGAGAAACTTGTAAGGTACCATATACATTTTAGACCAGTTAGTCTTTTAAAAATTTTAACACAGCTTCGGATGGCGTTAAAAAATTTATGCTTTTATGTCGTCTAACATTGTTGTAATAATCTAAAAAGATAGTAATTAATTTTCGTAATTCATTAATATTTTTAGGGTAACGAGGAAGATATTCAAAAAATTTATTTCAGTTTTGATGAAATCTTTCAATTTTCCCATTTGATTGAGGGGAACGAATCGGTGTTGTTTGATGAATAACACCTTTTTGATGTAATACTTTTGTAAACTCACTTTTATGATATTTATACTCTGGATTATAACTATAAACATATTCAGGACCATTATCGGTTCTAATTCTTTTTATTCTAATTTTATTATTTAAAAAATCATCATAAGCTTGATTAAAAATACCAATTGCTGATGACTGTGATTTATTTTCAGATAAATAAGCAAGACCAAAAACGTGATTTTTCATCAATAAAATCATACAAATATAAATTACGTTTAAAACCAGTCATATTTGGTGTCAGAATTTTAATATCATGTTGTAAATGTCCTAATTCAGACATTTCATAACGTTTATAAGTTTTAATTTTCTTGTTTTTAGGATAAAAATTATTAAATTCTTTATTCCATTTAATTAAAGTTTTAATGTTATCTTTAATTACTTTCTTTTTATATCTGAAAAACCCAGTTAGTGTTAAATTATAAAACTCATAAATACCAGTTCCATATTTTTGTCGATATTTTTTCATCATTTTTGCAACAGCAATCTTGTAAGTTTTTGAATAATGGTTATTAATATTAATTGGTCTAGTTGATTTTTTAGCTAAAACAATAAAATTTAATTTTTCTTTAAGACAAAGTTGAATCTTTTTAGCTCAATTATAAAAAGTTTGTTTTGATTTATAAAATAATTTAATTAAATTATTTAATGAGTTTTTATATAAATAGTATTTTTGACATAAATTAAAATAATTAATGACATTTTGATAAATATAGTTTGTTTGTTTTGTAGGTTCTTCTTGTGAATATCATTTTTTTATTTTTCTTTGTAATGAATATAATTCATTTTCATTAGGAATACTTGCTACCATATACTTTTAATCTCCATTCTAATTTAAAGACTAAATTAGTGGTCTAAAATGTATATGGTTTTCACATCTAATGAGAAAACTGATATTGAACGCTATATTTGGCAATTAAAACTTTATTATTTATTAGAAAAAGACTTTTGTATAGATAATAAAAAAATATTAATGATAATTATAAATCCAAAATTAAAAATAGTAATTAAAGAAAAAGTTAATATTACTAAACAAGATTTAGAACAAATTAAAGAAGCCATTTTAAGATGACAAGAAAGAGAGGAATGAGAAAATGCCACAAGAAACTAAGAAATCATTAAGAGCAAGTATTGGTGAAATACAACAAGATTTATCATTATATTTAGAAAAAAACCAAACAATGCAAATGAATGGTAGAGCAATGTATAACTATTTTGGTGAATCACAAGTATTAGAATTAGTTAAAAAAGAATTTAAAAAACATCATATTACTTATATTTGAAGTTATGTAAAAGATACTTTAAAAGTAATTAATGATATCCCATATTTTGAAATGGAATTAACTTTATGTAAAGAAACAGAAGAATGTAGTATACCACATACATTTTGTAGATTGCAAGAAAACAAGAAAAAATAATAATTTTATCTTAATAATATAAACATATCACAAAATATATAAATAAAAATTATTAAATTTACACACTGAAAAATAGTTTAAATAAAACTTTAATAAATTTAAACTATTTAATTAAATTAATTAAAAATTTAAATGGTGTCTGAAAGTTTAAAGATTTATGTACTCTTTCAAAATTATAAAAATAATAGTAATTATTAAGTTTGTTCTGTAAACCAATAACATCTAATATTTCTTCTTCAAATACAAATAACTTAGTATAATTCTGATGAAATCTTTCGATTTTACCGTTTGACTGTGGCGAACGAACAGGTGTTGTTTGATGTAAAATATTTTTATCTGTTAAAAATTGAGTAAAATTAGTTTCTTTAACAGTATTTTTTTGATCACTACGATGACTGTTAATAAATTCAGAACCATTATCTGTCCTAATTCGTGTTATTTTAATACCAAATATCTTTTTAAAATCACTAATTACCCTTTTAACAGCATCAATAGCATTCTCAGTATTTAATTTATCATAAATATAACCGAATACTACTCTCGTTCTTTCATCAATAAAATCATAAACATAATATTTTTTATCAACTGGAAATTTACTTGGCATAAAATATTTTGCATCCATTTGTAATAATCCTAATTCTTTAACTTCATATCTCGGATGTTTTCTTTTAATTTCTTTAATTTTATTTTTTATTTTTAATCAACGCTCATCCTTTTTAAGTCAACGAAAAAATGTTTTTAAATTTCTAGGTGCTTTATTTTTTAATTCTTCACCATGAATTCCATTTTTTAAATTATAAAACAAAGATAAAACACCACCAGCATGTTTATCACAATATTCAAAATATAAATCACAAATATTTTCACGAACATCTTTACTATATTGATAATTAATATTATTAGGAACTGTTGATTTTAATAATAAATCTTCAAAATTATTATTTACATATGCAAGTAAAATTTTATTTGCTCAGTAATAAAAAGTTGAAAACTTATTTTTAAAATATTTTTTAATCAAGTCTTTTAATAGCAACTTAGTTTCAAGAAAAAACTCCTTACATAAATTAATATATGCAAATATTTTCTTTTTTATTCTTTTATAATATTTATTTTGATAGTTTTTACTTAAAAAATCTTGCAATTTTGCTTGTAAATCGCTTAAATTAGAGTTATTAATAATATATTTCATTAATTTACACCCACCTTAAATATATATATTATAATTATGTTAATTATAACATTTTGAAATTAATTAACTTTTTATTAGTTATTATTTGCAATTTGTAAAGAAAGAAGAGAAAATATTATGCATAACTTAATAAACCTAGACGAAGATTTAAGAAAATGTAAAAATTGTAGTTTTATTACTCAAAAAATAGATTATAAATGAATAACTATAAATATTGGCGATAAAAACTGTGGTAAATAAAAATTAATTTTATCTTTAATTTATAAAATATATCAAATACCCAACTAAAAATGTTAAAATAATTATAATATTTTAAAAGAAAGAAAAAATTATATGAAAAAGATACTTAGTATTTTAGGAACAATCGGATTAACAGCAACAAGTACAACATCATTAATTAGTTGTAAAAAACCAAATAACAATGAAAACGGGGGAGGTAATAAACCAGATCCTAAACAAGAAAAACCACAAGAACCACCAATTGGAAGTAATTGAAAAACTGTGAGTGGTACTTTTAATGATGAATTTAAAACACGCAATAATAAATTTTATATAATATCAGCAAAAGAAAAAAGAGAAGATAAATATTGAAAAATTATTAAATTTAAAAATGATGATATTGATAAGCCATTTGGTAATGTATGAAATAATGGAGTTATGATTAAAGATGTTTGATATATAGTAAATAGTTTATATCGTTGAGATGGAAATAATGAGCCAATAACACCCGAAATAGATAAAAATACTGGTAAAATTACCAATTGAAAAGAATAAAAGGAACTTAATA
>JAGWEN010001320.1:0-31648 GCA_018703685.1 Orius laevigatus | reverse complement strand
CAGACAGACAAAAAACGCTCACACGGAAGGATGGAAAACCAAAGGGAAAGCATGCATAACACACAGCGGTAGGACAAAGAGAAACTATATATATAGATAGTTTTTTATAGGTTTTCTTTTAACTTACACATTGTTAAAGGGTTCGCCGCATCCAGTATGGCGTTGACGTCAGGGCAGTCGTAGTCGAAGTTGGCATTGATGTAGTTGCATTTGAAGGCATAAAAAACGAACTGTCTGTTGCGAATCGACATCGACTCGAGTAACATCTCAAAAGTTCGTTTGTACGAGCATTCCATATCGTCAGCTATGAAAAGAACATTATTATCTAAAGAAAAGCCTCTTCCCGGAGTTGGGACCGGGCTTAGAAGTTTTACGTGGGCATCCGGGTTGTCCTTTTCCGTACTTAATATTCATATAAAAGTCGACATGACCGCTTTTTGAAGCATATTCGTTGCCACAGGCATGATAACAGTCTTTAATGTCTGTGAAGTCTTTGGCAGTTATCAAATCCAATTCTGGCTTCCCACCATCAAGACGACATGCCGGATCCAGAGCTTTTAAAATTAAATTAAATTTTGAACCTTTTGACATTTACCGAGGGCTCTTCTGTATTTTTTTCTTGTGAAATGGTCACCGAGATGAGTCATCAAGATGGCGCCTATATTCTCGCTTCCGTAAACCCATACTCCTGAGGGGTGTACGGCATTCACCACTTCCCCTATACATTTGGCGACGTAAGGCAAATTTTTGAAGCTCTCCTCGTAAAAATTTCTGCTCACCAATTTCGAGTAGGAACAGTCCAAGATGTTTTGTAAGAAGTAACGGCCGTTGTAACGTTCATTTAATGCTGGAAACAATCAGGTTATGAAGGTTGGAGAATGGAAAGGATAACCTTCCCAGCTCCATAACCTCCTCAAACCGTATTCACCTTTGATCCATTCCTGCTTATAGGGTTCTTCCAACTCCGGATCACTCCCGTGAAGCCATAGAGCCCCTTCAACTTCTGGGTCGAAATCCTTTATCTCCTTCGTCAAGTTTTGGGTCTCGTAATCGTATAGGATCTTCTCCCTGTTTACAAATTAATATACATTTTTTTTTTTTTTTAGATGGCTTTGCCTATTAGCATTAGCCAATTAGCATTTTGATAATTAAGATTTTGATGAAAAAGACGCGCAGAAACCCTTCGCACCACTACAACCTACTAAACGTCAATAATCCCCCGAAATACCCTCCCTAAATAAAGGCAAAAAATCTCCCAAGTTGCACGTCTCTTACCCCAATCATCACCCCAACTTACTATCAATCATCTCCCCAACTAAAGGTCAATCCCCCCAAATACCCTCCCTGTCCCAAACTACTCCATGCTAAAGGGAAAATCTCCCAAGTACATCGTCCCCTACCACCAATCATCACCCCCCCCAATTAATCATCAATGATCCCCAACAACATTACCCCCACCCAACAATCCTCAACTTCTCAACCCTTTAACTTTTTAATGATTACACACCCGTTCCACCTTGGTAGTCCTCGTGCCTCAAACCCCTGTGGTAGGAAGGGGAACTGAAAGACTTCAACATAGTTTAAAAACGTCTTTAGTACCAAAACTGATCAAAATCAATCTCAAAAAAGCCAAGGAAGACGAAAATAAATCAAAAACCGACTTTTTTTTTAATTATTGGCAATTGATGAAAATAACTGATAAAAAAACTAATAATTTACCCTTGTGAGCTGCAATAAACTAGTTCCTCATTGCAAGGCATGTCCGGAGTATAAATGGGGAATTCATTCGGGTTATTGCAGTTGGGGTTGTAGCCAAAGTTGCCGTTGTAGCCAAAGTTGCCGTTGTAGCCAAAGTTGCCGTTGTAGCCAAAGTTGTTGTTGTAGCCAAAGTTGTTGTTATTATATCCCGTGTTGAAGTTGAAGCCCATATTGTACTTACAGTCCGTGTTATAATTGAAACCTACGTTAGCATCGACACCACCTCCGAGCCCGACGTCAGCCCCAACATTGGCCCCAACATTGCCCCCAACATTGGCCCCAACATTGCCCCCAACATTGCCCCAAGTTTTGGGTTGGACATCTTGGAAAAAACTCAAAAATAAAATACTGCTAATAAGTAGCAACATCGCACAAAGACCTCTGGACTCAAACTATGCATAAACTTAAATTTTGGCCATTTTATAGAATTTCGCGATAAGATAAAAGTAGAAAAATATCGCTCGTCTAATAAAATGAAATATAATACAGGGAGCTGTCCAAAAATTTTATCGAATTGTCGGATGAGTTGAAATTTTATTGCACTTGAATAATTTTACTTTTTTAAAAATTCAAATGTTAGGGCGGTTTTAGCAATTTCAGCTTTTTGGATTCCTTAGGTAGTACTGTCGAGCCCGGTCATAACTTCGGGGGAAGGTACTCCTTAACTCGAACTTTATTGAGAATAGTGCTCTATAGTAGAGAATCACCAAATAAAATAAAAACACAAATGTGGTTCCGGCACATGTCTTCTCTTCTTCTCTTCCCATTATTCACCCTACTTCTCCCCTCAGTACCTTCCACCACCACCGCCACTAATTGTCGAATTACAATGATAATAATGGTTTTATTGACCGTGCGGAGTATGTACTTTTTTTGGTTTGGATTGGTGGAGAAGGTCAAGAGGCGAAAATTTTTTTAAGAAGCCAAGCTTTCGACATATATTTATGTCATCTTCAGGGCTCTGAATAGACAACAATGAACAACAGTTAGTCATAAAGTACAGGAAATTTGTATGATAAAAAAATAATTGTATGAGATGAGTCCGCGGCAGCCGGACTAAAGAGGTAGATTTCTTTCAGATGTTTAGATCTAGAACTTTCTATAATTCGAAGAAAAAAAAATCATCTGTTTCCCGGTAAAATTCAAAAATTTCTTTTTTACCTAGGTTCAAATCTATTGCGCCCAGCTGATCCAAACCAACTTTAAATCTTTCTTAGCCATCCCCATAACATCACTTTTAAGTTTGAAGCGATTGGATGAACGGTTTGCGAGATTCGCAGGTTAGGCCCTAAGTAAAGTACCAAAAACCGCTGGTCCGATTTCAGCCGTTAACGAACTCATAAATTCTATTAGTTTAAAAGCCCTAAATACCGAATTTCATGCTGGTCAAGTAAAAATTACTCAAGTTTATCGTGCGAATATATACAATTACATATATACATATATACATACATATATATATAATTATAAACTTTTGAGTTGAGGGTGGTTTGGGGGTCCAGGGGGTCTGAAAGAAAACCTATCACAAAAATTTTTGAATCTGAGACTACTGCCCCCATTGCAATAGGTAGATTTCTGAAGATCTACCACAAATTGATAAAACATTCGTGTAAGATTATAAAAATTTCTGTACTTTATACTGACTGTTGTTCATTTGTGTGTCTATTGGTGAGGTCGAAAAAATGTTTTGGATGCACAAAATGACTTCAGAATCGTGTTTCTCACCCTGAAAACCGTCAAAACCATATTTTGAGACAAATCAAACAAATAAAAATTTTTGGCAAAAAGTAAGAGAAGGGTCCCCCCTTTGGTATGGTCGAAAAAAATATTTTTGTATAAAAAAACTGACTTCAGATTCGTGTTTATCACCCTTAAAAACGTCAAAAACCATATTTTGGGGCAGATCAAAAAAATGAAAATTTTTGGCCTAGAAAGTTAGAGAAGGGTCCCCCCTTTGGTAGGGTCGAAAAAAATATTTTTAAATCCGAAAAATGACTTCAGATTCGTGTTTCTCACCCTAAAAACGTCAAAAACCATATTTTGGGCCAAATCAAAAATAAAAATTTTTGGCCTAGAAAGTTAGAGAAGGGTCCCCCCTTTGGTAGGGTCGAAAAAAATATTTTTAAATCCCAAAAATGACTTCAGATTCGTGTTTCTCACCCTCAAAAACGTCAAAAACCATATTTTGGGCCAAATCAAAAAATAAAAATTTTTGGCCTAGAAAGTTAGAGAAGGGTCCCCCCTTTGGTAGGGTCGAAAAAAATATTTTTAAATCCCAAAAATGACTTCAGATTCGTGTTTCTCACCCTCAAAAACGTCAAAAACCATATTTTGGGCAAATCAAAAAATAAAAATTTTTGGCCTAGAAAGTTAGAGAAGGGTCCCCCCTTTGGTAGGGTCGAAAAAAATATTTTTAAATCCGAAAAATGACTTCAGATTCGTGTTTCTCACCCTCAAAAACGTCAAAAACCATATTTTGGGCCAAATCAAAAAATAAAAATTTTTGGCCCAAAAAAGTAGAGAAGGGTCCCCCCTTTGGTATGGTCGAAAAAAATATTTTTGTATCAAAAAACTGACTTCAGATTCGTGTTTATCACCCTTAAAAACGTCAAAAACCATATTTTGGGGCAGATCGAAAAATGAAAATTTTTGGGTCAAAATGTTGAGAAGGGTCCCCCCTTTGGTATGGTCGAAAAAAATATTTTTGTATAAAAAAACTGACTTCAGATTCGTGTTTTTCACCCCAAAAAACGTCTAAAACCACATTTTGAGCCAAATCAAAAAATAAAAAATTTTGGCCCAAAAAAGTAGAGAAGGGTCCCCCCTTTGGTAGGGTCGAAAAAAATATTTTTAAATCCAAAAACTGACTTCAGATTCGTGTTTCTCACCCTCAAAAACGTCAAAAACCACATTTTGAGGCAAATCAAAAAATAAAAATTTTTGGCCCAAAAAAGTAGAGAAGGGTCCCCCCTTTGGTAGGGTCGAAAAAAATATTTTTATATCCCAAAAACGACTTCAGATTCGTTTTTCTCACCCTCAAAAACGTCAAAAACCACATTTTGAGACAAATCAAAAAATAAAAATTTTTGGCCCAAAAAGTAGAGAAGGGTCCCCCCTTTGGTAGGGTCGAAAAAAATGTTTTTATATCCCAAAAATGACTTCAGATTCTTGTTTTTCACCCTAAAAAACGTCAAAAACCACATTTTGAGCCAAATCAAAAAATAAAAATTTTTGACCCAAAAAGTGAAGAAGGGTCCCCCCTTTGGTAGGGTCGAAAAAAATATTTTTATATCGAAAAACTAACCTCAGATTCGTTTTTCTCACCCTCAAAAACGTCAAAAACCACATTTTGAGACAAATCAAAAAATAAAAATTTTTGACCCAAAAAGTGAAGAAGGGTCCCCCCTTTGGTAGGGTCGAAAAAAATATTTTTATATCCCAAAACTGACTTCAGATTCGTGTTTTTCACCCCAAAAAACGTCAAAAACCACATTTTGAGGCAAATCAAAAAATAAAAATTTTTGGCCCAAAAAAGTAGAGAAGGGTCCCCCCTTTGGTAGGGTCGAAAAAAATATTTTTGTATCCCAAAAACGACTTCAGATTCGTGTTTTTCACCCTCAAAAACGTCAAAAACCACATTTTGAGGCAAATCAAAAAATAAAAATTTTTGGCCCAAAAAAGTCGAGAAGGGTCCCCCCTTTGGTAGGGTCGAAAAAAATATTTTTAAATCCCAAAAATGACTTCAGATTCGTGTTTCTCACCCTCAAAAACGTCAAAAACCACATTTTGAGGCAAATCAAAAAATAAAAATTTTTGGCCCAAAAAGTCGAGAAGGGTCCCCCCTTTGGTAGGGTCGAAAAAAATATTTTTGTATCCCGAAAACGACTTCAGATTCTTGTTTTTCACCCTCAAAAACGTCAAAAACCACATTTTGAGGCAAATCAAAAAATAAAAATTTTTGGCCCAAAAAAGTCGAGAAGGGTCCCCCCTTTGGTAGGGTCGAAAAAAATGTTTTTTGAATCCCAAAAACTGACTTCAGATTCGTGTTTTCTCACCCTCAAAAACGTCAAAAACCACATTTTGAGGCAAATCAAAAAATAAAAATTTTTGGCCCAAAAAAGTCGAGAAGGGTCCCCCCTTTGGTAGGGTCGAAAAAAATGTTTTTGTATCCCAAAAACGACTTCAGATTCGTGTTTCTCACCCTCAAAAACGTCAAAAACCACATTTTGAGGCAAATCAAAAATAAAAATTTTTGGCCCAAAAAAGTCGAGAAGGGTCCCCCCTTTGGTAGGGTCGAAAAAAATGTTTTTGTATCCCGAAAACGACTTCAGATTCTTGTTTTTCACCCTCAAAAACGTCAAAAACCACATTTTGAGGCAAATCAAAAAATAAAAATTTTTGGCCCAAAAAGTCGAGAAGGGTCCCCCCTTTGGTGAGGGTCGAAAAAAATGTTTTTGATCCAAAAAACTGACTTCAGATTCGTGTTTCTCACCCTCAAAAACGTCAAAAACCACATTTTGAGGCAAATCAAAAAATAAAAATTTTTGGCCAAAAAAGTTGAGAAGGGTCCCCCCTTTGGTAGGGTCGAAAAAAATGTTTTTAAATCCCAAAAACTGACTTCAGATTCGTGTTTCTCATCCCAAAAAACGTCAAAAACCACATTTTGAGGCAAATCAAAAATTTAAAATTTTTGGCCCAAAAATGTGAGGAAGGGTCCCCCCTTGGGTGAGGTCGAAAAAAATGTTTTTGAATCCCAAAAATGACTTCAGATTCGTGTTTTTCATCCCAAAAAACGTCAAAAACCACATTTTGAGGCAAATCAAAAATTTAAAATTTTTGGCCGAAAAATGTGAGGAAGGGTCCCCCCTTGGGTGAGGTCGAAAAAAATGTTTTTGAATCCCAAAAATGACTTCAGATTCGTGTTTCTCACCCTAAAAAAACGTCAAAAACCACATTTTGAGGCAAATCCAAAATTTAAAATTTTTGGCCGAAAAAGTGAGAAGGGTCCCCCCTTGGGTGAGGTCGAAAAAATGTTTTTGATCCCAAAAATGACTTCAGATTCGTGTTTTCACCCTAAAAAACGTCAAAAACACATTTTGAGGCAAATCTAAAAATTGAAAAATTTTTGGCCAAAAAAGTGAAGAAGGTCCCCCCTTGGGTGAGGTCGAAAAAAATGTTTTTGATTCCCAAAAATGACTTTAGATTCGTGTTTCTCATCCCAAAAAACGTCAAAAACCACATTTTGAGGCAAATCAAAATTTAAAATTTTTGGCAGAAAAATGCGAGGAAGGGTCTCCCCTTGGGTGAGATCGAAAAAAATGTTTTTGAATCCCATAAATGACTTCAGAATCGTGTTTCTCATCCCAAAAAACGTCAAGAACCACATTTTGAGACAAATCTAAAATTGAAAATTTTTGGGCAAAAAAGCGAAGAAGAGTCCCCCCTTGGGTGAGGTCGAAAAAAATGTTTTTGATTCCCAAAAATGACTTTAGATTCGTGTTTCTCGTCACAAAAAACGTCAAAAACCACATTTTGAGGCAAATCCAAAATTTAAAAATTTTGGCCGAAAAATGTGAGGAAGGGTCCCCCCCTTGGGTGAGGTCGAAAAAAATGTTTTTGAATCCCAAAAATGACTTCAGAATCGTGTTTCTCATCCCAAAAAACGTAAAAAACCACATTTTGAGGCAAATCTAAAATTGAAAATTTTTGGGCAAAAAAGCGAAGAAGAGTCCCCCCTTGGGTGAGGTCGAAAAAAATGGTTTTGAATCACAAAAATGACTTCAGAATCGTGTTTCTCATCCCAAAAAACGTCAAAAAACAACATTTTGAGGCAAATCAAAATTTAAAATTTTTGGCCGAAAAATGCGAGGAAGGGTCTCCCCTTGGGTGAGGTCGAAAAAAATGTTTTTGAATCACAAAAATGACTTCAGAATCGTGTTTCTCATCCCAAAAAACGTCAAAAACCACATTTTGAGGCAAATCTAAAATTGAAAATTTTTGGGCAAAAAAGCGAAGAAGGGTCCCCCCTTGGGTGAGGTCGAAAAAAATGTTTTTGAATCCCAAAAATGACTTCAGAATCGTGTTTCTCATCCCAAAAAACGTAAAAAAAACACATTTTGAGGCAAATCAAAATTTAAAATTTTTGGGCAAAAAATGTGAGCAAGGGTCCCCCCTTGGGTGAGGTCGAAAAAAATGTTTTTGACTCCCAAAAATGACTTCAGATTCGAGTTTCTCATCCCAAAAAATCGTCAAAAACCACATTTTGAGGCAAATCCAAAATTTAAAATTTTTGGCCGAAAAATGTGAAGAAGGGTCCCCCCTTGGGTGAGGTCGAAAAAAATGTTTTTGAATCCCAAAAATGACTTCAGATTCGAGTTTCTCATCCCAAAAAACGTCAAAAACCACATTTTGAGGCAAATCCAAAATTTAAAATTTTTGGCTCAAAAAGTGAAGAAGGGTCCCCCCTTGGGTGAGGTCGAAAAAAATGTTTTTGAATCCGAAAAATGACTTCAGATTCGAGTTTCTCATCCCAAAAAACGTCAAAAACCACATTTTGAGGCAAATCTAAAATTTTAAATTTTTTAGGGCAAAAAAGTGAACCATAGGAAAATTCTGAGGAAACATGTCCCAATAAAAACGAATTTATCTCATTCGATCATTTTATTATCCACAGGTTTTATTCACCACCTAAGTATCTTTTATTCCAAAAAATAGACGTCTTTGTTATTTCGCAACATCTCGAGGTTATCATACTGCCCAAGAGCGTAAGGAGCTTGGTCCGTTGTATTCAATATAAATTTTCCTCCAGCACTGGAAAATGGATGAAAAATTAAATCTCGATTTATCGATTTTTTTAAAATTTACGTACTGGTACTGACTGAAATGGTTCAAGCCGCACTGGTAATTGGCGTCCACGTCTGGACAGTCGTAGTCGAAGTTCGAATCCACGTGGTCGCATCTAAAGCCGTAAAAAACGAATTCCCGAGTACTTGGGAGAATGGACTCGTTGATAACCTCCATGACACGATTTTTCGAACATTCCATCGCATCCCTGGCGTCGTCGGCTGTAAAAGAAATGTAAACGGAGCCAAAAAAGAAGAAGTTAATTAACTCGGGCATCCTGGTTGAGGTCCTTCTTCCTTAAGATTTAGGTAAATGTCGTTGTTTCCGCATTTCACCCCGTATTTGTTCCCGCAGGCGTGAAAACATTCTTTCGTACTCGAAAAGTCCGTTTGAGCTATCAAATCTAAATTTGGCTCTTCCCCGCTTAAAACGCATGCAGGATCAATGGCTGCAAAAATTTCAAAAAAGGCTCATTTTTCGACTTTTCAATAGGATTGTTCCAATAGTAGTGGCCGCATGCGCAGAACGATTTGAGCGACCGCGACGCGACTATTTCGTACCCCCGGTAATCCGAACATATCTATTTCCTAACCCTACTAATCCGAACACCTCTATTTCCTAAACCTACTAATCCGAACACCTCTATTTCCTAAACCTACTAATCCGAACACCTCTATTTCCTAAACCTACTAATCCGAACACCTCTATTTCCTAAACCTACTAATCCGAACACCTCTATTTCCTAAACCTACTAATCCGAACACCTCTATTTCCTAAACCTACTAATCCGAACACCTCTATTTCGTACCCCCGGTAATCCGAACATCTCTATTTCGTACCCCCGGTAATCCGAACACCTCTATTTCCTAAACCTACTAATCCGAACACCTCTATTTCGTACCCCCGGTAATCCGAACATCTCTATTTCCTAACCCTACTAATCCGAACAGCTCTATTTTTGTACCCCCGGTAATCCGAACATCTCTATTTCGTAACCCCCGGTAATCCGGATATATCTATTTCCTACCCCCTGTAATACGAACATCTCTATTTCGTACTCCCGGTAATCCGAACATCTCTATTTCGTACCCCCGGTAATCCGAACACCTCTATTTTGTACCCCCGGTAATCCGAACGTCTCTATTTCGTACCCCCGGTAATCCGAACACCTCTATTTTGTACCCCCGGTAATCCGAACATCTCTATTTCATACCCCCGTTAATCCGAACATCTCTATTTTGTATCCTCGGTAATCCGAACATCTACTATTTCCTCTATTTCCTAACCCTACTAATCCTAACAGCTCTATTTTCGTACCCCCGGTAATCCGAACATCTCTATTTCGTAACCCCCGGTAATCCGGATATATCTATTTCCTACCCCCTGTAATACGAACATCTCTATTTTGTACCCCCGGTAATCCGAACATCCCTATTTCGTACCCCCGGTAATCCGAACATCTCTATTTTTTACTCCCCGGTAATCCGAACATCTCTATTTTGTACAACCGGTAATCCGAACATCTCTATTTAGTACCCCCGGTAATCCGAACATCTCTATTTAGTACCCCCGGTAATCCGAACATCTCTATTTCGTACCCCCGGTAATCCGAACATCCCTATTTCGTAACCCGGGTAATCCGAACGTCTCTATTTCGTAACCCTGGTAATCCGAACACCTCTATTTCCTAACCCTACTAATCCGAACAGCTCTATTTAGTACCCCCGGTAATCCGAACATCTCTATTTCCTAACCCTACTAATCCGAACAGCTCTATTTAGTACCCCCGGTAATCCGAACATCTCTATTTCGTACCCCCGGTAATCCGAACATCCCTATTTCGTAACCCCGGTAATCCGAACGTCTCTATTTCGTACCCCCGGTAATCCGAACACCTCTATTTCGAATAGGTTAGTCGACCAATCCGAAACTGTCAATTGGAACAAACCTAATTGTTGTTATTACCCATTGCTCTGATGAATTGATTAGAGTCGAAGTGGTCACCGAGATGTTTGAGCATGACGGAGCCTATGTTTTCGATTCCGATGGCCCAAAATCCTGTAGGGAGGACCGCCTTAATCACCTCGCCAATGCATTTTGCGGCGTAGGGTAAGTTTTTGAGGCTCACTTCGTTGTTATCTTTTATCAGTAATTTTGAGTAGTCGCAGTCGAATAAATTTCTGTATCTGTTGTACATTGCAATATTTTCTGGGGGGAAAAAAAAAGAACTGTTAGTTTTTAGGTTATCCACGAATATGGTGTTCTGATTTGTTTATGTTTTACCTTGACGATAGTGCGATCTATCGGCACTATGCGGAACTTGAGGATAACCTTGATTTTTATCATGAATTCTAAATGGTTTTCGTTTTGGGTAGGTCAAGGCTGTCAAAATCATGCTGATAAGTATCTTTTTCTGTCAGAAAGGGTCAAAATATGGGTAGAAAGAGTCTTTTCTTGTCAAAAAAGGGTCAAAATCTGGCTAAAACTAGTAGATGAAGGGCCAAAGCTTGCTAAAGAGTCTTTTCTAGTCAAAAATGTTTCAAAATTTGTCTGAAAAGTGTTTTTGCGAGTCAAAAAGTTTCAAAATCTGGCTCAAAAGGATCTTTTTAATTTAAGCCGATGTTAAAAGTTAAACATTTAAGTTAAAAATTTAATCGGATGTTAAAAAATCCGCTAAAAAAGGACAAAATATGGCATAAAATGGTCTTTTCGTGTAAAAAAGGTTAAAAAAACAGGTCAAAAAAGTTCATTTTCTTTCAAAATAAGAGCCCAGATTTTTAAAAAACGCTAAAATGACTGCCACTACTCACTCTTCATGAATTGCTCTTTATAGGGTTCTTCGTTCTGCGGGTCACTTCCATGAAGCCAAATTATGGTTATTAGATTCGGGTTGAAATCTTTTAACTCCCCTGTCACGCTGTGGGTGGCGAAATCGTATGCGATCTTCTCGCTGGATAAATAAAATAAAAAAGGAGTTATGAGGGGAAAAAATGTAAAAAAAAAAAAAAAAAATACTTTACCCTTTTGAGTTGCAATAAACTAGTTGATCATTGCAAGGTAAGTCCGGGGTATAAACCGGTAATTGGGGGTTATTGTTCCCTCCAATTTGGGAATAGACATCTCCCGAAAAATTCAAAAATAAAATAATACTCACGAGACATAACATCCTACTTATATTTCAAAACAAAAACGAATAAAGGTCAAATTTTGTCCATTTTATAGAATTCTGCGAGAAGATAAAAGGGGAAATTTATCTCTGTTGTAATAAAATGGAATAAAATAACGGGAACCGTTCTTTTTCTAATATTTTATAGAATTTTAAGATGACAGGATGTTTTATTATTATTATTTATATTGCCCAAATGTATAAAATTCCTTGAATGTTGAATAAAGATAACCTTGAAATGTTCGAAAGACGAGCTAGCACAAAGATAACTCCATCAATTGGGACGGTCAGACGTTCATAACCTTACTTGCTGGGAATATAGGAAATCGCATAGATTTCACACTTTTTGGTTTAGTTTAAATTCTTTTAAAATTTAACGCCTAATTCTTTGTTTTTATGCTTCAGGGGGCCTTTAAACAGGTTAAGATAAAACGGCCTTTATGTTCGCAGAGTTTATTTTTATTCATTTGTTCATTCCAAAAAATAAACGTTTTCTTTATTCTTTTTTCGTAAATCCTCGAGAGTATCGTACTTCCCAAGAGCCAATGGAGGAGTGTCAGTTGTATTCAAAACAAATTGTCCTTCATATCTGAAAAAAAAAAAAAAAAAAAGCTTTTTTTTTCAATTTTTCATTCTTCGATTCGGCAATTTTTCAATTTTTTTTTTTATTTTTTACTTACAAATTTATGTATTGTTCACCGCACTGGTAATTGGCGTTTTCGTCGGGACAGTCGTAGTCGAAGTTTTCATTAACGTAATTGCATTTAAAGCCGTAAAAAGTAAAGTCCCTATTGGGGGCCGACTCGGCCATCACCTGCAAAGTCCGCGTGTACGCACATTCCATATCGTCAGCTATACAAAGAACATGAAATTATAGTTTTGAAAGCCTTCCCCCGGAGTTGGGACCAGGCTTGGGGGTTTTACTCCAGAAAGCGGTAAACATCAATGACTTACGTGGGCATCCAGGTTGCCCATTTCCGTACTTGATATTCATGTAATAATCCGTCTTCCCGCATCTCGCCCCATATCCATTACCACATGCATGATAACAATCTTTGACGTCTGCGAAGTCTTTAGCAGCTATCAAATCCAATTCTGGCTTCCCACCATCAAGACGACAAGCAGGATCCATACCTGTCACAATTCCAATTGTTCCTGTCACCATATTTTGATATTACCGATCGCCCTGATGTACTGATATGTGGTAAAGTGATCGCCGAGATGAGTCATCAATACAGAACCTATACTTTCGCACCCGAATGCCCAAAATCCCCAAGGGAGGACGGCTTTGACAACTTCTCCTATACATTTGGCGACGTAAGGCAAATTTTTGTAGCTCTCGTCGTAAAATTCTTTGCTCACTAATTTCGAGTATGTGCAGTCAAACAGATTTTCGCGAATTCTATTTTTCTTGTTATACTTTTTATCCCTGCCTATAAAACTTCTGTAGTAGCCTCCTGGAGTAGCCCTTCCCCGCAGCTCCATATCTCGCCAGACCGCCCCGCGGCAAAAGATTTTTTAGCGGATTTCCGGAGGAAAGCAGGCTATTGGGGCCGGACTCACGGCGGCTTTCGGCTTAGAGGCTTATATATTCGTGATCAGGACGATCTCCTGATCACGAAAATATAGGTCATTCCCAACCTTGGCGATATATATATATATATATATATATATATATATATATATATATATATATATATATATATATATATATATATATATATATATATATATATATATATATATATATATATATATTATATATATATGTACCGACGCGATAACTCGAGCTAGGATTGTTTGAATTAAACGAGACTTGGTATTTAGAGCTTTTGTTTCACCAGGTAGAAGCCTATTGAAAATGGCTTGAATCGAGAAAGCGGTTCTGGTACTTCGCTTAGGGCATAAAGGGCATTTTCATGATTTTTTCCGAGCCTGAAGGTTTGAGATGGTTGAAAATAGTGACGGGAAAGTCCTAGGGGCCGAGGATCATAGTTGATAGCAGTTCAAATCTCAAAATCGGTTCTGGGACTTGGCTAAGGGCCTAAATGGAATTTCGTGATTTTCTCGGAACCTTAAGCTTTGAGATGGTTGAAAATCGTGATGGGAATGTCTGATGATCCGCAGACCATATTAAGAACGGTTCAAATCACGGAAGATGTTCTGGGACCCACGTTAAGGGGCCTAAATGGAATTTCGGGATTTCTTCCATACCGGAAAGTTTGAGATGGTTGAAAATGGTGACGGAAATATATTATGGCCCGAGGACCATAGTCGAAGACAGTTGAAATCGCTTAAGCGGTTCTGGGACTCTCCTGATGGACTGGGGCGGAAAACTAGGACATCAAGGCAAACTAGGACAAACTAGCCCGGGGGGGGAAGAAAAACTAGGACATCAAAGATAGGCTTAGGGAAGGCCTTTCCGGAGGAAATCCGCTGCTTCTCGAGGCTGCCTCGAGGCTTTTTTTTTTCTTCTTTCTGCTTATCAAGAAAACGGCTATTCGGAGAACAAACATTAATAAAACAAAAGTTGTAGAGAATTAATTTTCCTTTTAGAAGATTCTATGGAGATCTCATTGGGACGAATTTTTTCAACAACTAACCCCCCACCCCCCGGTCCAAAATCGTCCTATGGATATCGCCATAACGTATTCTTAAAGGAAAATTGATTCTATACAACTTTAATTTTATTAATTTATCTTCTCCGAGTAGCTGTTTTCGAGATAATCGGAAAAAACCAATCTTTTGTATGGATACCCAAGTTACCTTTCATCCATTTGTTTTTATATGGCTCTTCCAACTCCGGGTCACTCCCGTGAAGCCAAATAGACGTATGGTATTCTGGGTTGAATCTATTTAACTTCCCCGTCAAGTTTTTGGTCACGTAATCGTACGGTATCTTCTCCCTGAATCAATTATTTGATTAAAATAGTGATTATGATGACGAAAAATGACTCAACACTAGAGTTAGGTTGTTCTCAGATCGTGACGTCACTAGGCATAATAACTGATAATGAAAAAGAATAGGTTACCCTTGTGAGCTGCAATAAACTAGTTCCTCATCGCAAGGCATGTCCGGAGTATAAATCGGGAATTGATTCGCGTTGTCACAGTTCAAGTTGCCAAAGTAGTTATAACCTGGATTGTTGTTATAGCCCGGGATGTATTTTTGGTATTTACACAATATGTTGGGATCAAAACCCCCGAAGTTTCCCCCAATATTGCCCCCGGCGTAACCCTCATATTGGGAATGGACATCTTTGAAAAAAATCAAAAATAAAACGCTGCTGAACAGGAACATCACTAGAAGACTTCAGACACTAAACGGCGGCAAAATTTCGGCCATTTTATAAAATTTTGAGGGAAGATAAGAGAAGGAAAATTATTGTTAGTGTAATAAAATAGAATAAAATACAGGAAAAGGGTGTCCAACAATTTTATCGAACTTTAGGACGAGGGGGATATGTTTTATTGGTTATTTTGTCCTTGAATACATTTATCTACAAGAATTTTCAATTTTTTCAAATTCAAATAACGATAAATAAAAAGGTCTTGTCTGGTACTTATGGAAGAGGAACCACCAGAACTTTATCAAAAAGTGGGTTTTCTAGACTTTTCCACTAACACTAAAAACTGCTTACCTGCAATGCCGACACGTCCTAACATTCATTTATAACCTCCTCGACTCTCCCCTAACCTTGCCCCCCCCCCTCCTAACATTCCACCTTCTTTAATACTCTCCCATCACTTCCCCTACAGTTATGTAACCTCCCTCACCTCCCCAAATCCAAAAAATGTCCAATTTTAACATCAGTCAGTGCAATATGCATTCCTTGACTGGATTCCTTCCTCATGGGAACCCGTTTTTAGGTGGTAGAGTAGCTCTAAAAATTAAAAAAAAAAAAAACACCATTTTTTGTAAATTTAGAGGGTATTTTTGCTCACAGCAATTTTCCGCTCTCAAAATCAGATTCGTGTTATGGAATAACTATTGTTTTGTTTAAAATTAGAGGCTACCTTGATATAGGAAAAAATTTAGCCTATACATACCTGTTGCAATGGAGTCAAAAAGGTTGCCTAAACTGTGGATATATCACCTGTTATCATCACGAGAGAATCCACTATCAGTGCGATCCTCTAACGTGCAACTTTGAAGCTTATCTTCTACCTCCTCTCCCTCCCATCACCTACTGTACCCTCCTCGACCTTCTTCACATCAACCTTCTCTTTTTGACCATCCCCCACCGCCCCTACCAACCTTGTTGCATCTAAACCCGAAAAAGACGTCGTCTTTTTGAGCGGACTCAGTCATTATTTCCCAACATCTGAAGAGCGAACATTCCTTCCCTTTTGTGGCGTCGTCAGCTATGGAATGAACGTATAGAAGAGGTCGCTTTCTGGCCAGATGGTTAGGGAAGGTTAGGGGTGGTTGCTGGCCAGGGATGTTTAGTTAATCGGTGGTATTTTGCTCAAACATCCAAGCCCGGTCCCAACTTCAGGGGAAGATCCCTAATCGAGACAGGGATTGGCCAACTCCACGCATCGCTCACAGATCAAGTTAAAACGCCTTTTTTATGCTCATTTTATTCATTTTTTCAATCCAAAAAATAAACGTTTTCTTTATTCTTTTGTCGTAATTCCCTCAAGAGTTTCGTACTTCCCAAGAGCCAATGGAGGCGTGTCAGTTGTATTCAAAGCAAATTGTCCTTCATAGCTTGAAAAAATAAAATAAAATAAATTTTAATGTATTTTTTTAACGTACTCATTCACGAGGTCTTCACCGCAACGGTAAACAGCCATTTTGTCCGGACAGTCGTAGTCAAAGTTTTCATTGACGTAATTGCATTTAAAGCCGTAAAAAATGAAAGTATCGTGTGTAGGGGTTGACTCGGCGATGAACTGCAAAATTCGCTTGTACGCGCATTCCATATCGTCAGCTATACAAAGAACATGAAATTATAGTTTTGAAAGCCTTCCCCCGGATTTGGGACCGGGCTTGGGAGTTTCACACCAGAAAGCCGCGGTAAACAACAAAGACTTACGTGGGCATCCAGGTTGCCCTTTTCCGTACTTAATATTCATGTAAAAATCCTTCTTCCCGCATTTCGCCCCATATCCATTACCACATGCATGATAACAATCTTTGGTATATGCGAAGTCTTTAGCAGCTATCAAATCCAATTCTGGCTTCCCACCATCAAGACGACAAGCAGGATCCAAACCTGTCACAATTCGAATTGTTCCCGTCACCATATTTTGATATTACCGATCGCCCTGATGTACTGATTAGTGGTGAAGTATTCGCCGAGATGCGTCATCAATACAGAACCTATATTTTCGTTCCCGAATGTCCAAAATCCCCAGGGGAGTACGGCTTTGACCACTTCCGCTATACATTTGGCGACGTAAGGCAAATTTTTGTAGCTCTCGTCGTAAAATTCTTTCCTCACTAACTTCGTGTAAGTGCACTCAAATATGTTCAGGCGTACTTTTTTCCTGTTAAATAGTTTATCGTTGGCTGGAAAAAAGGAAAGAGTGAATCGGGAAAAACTAATTTTTTCTATAGAGATTTCTAACAATAACCTAGAGGGCAGCACTGTAACATGTATAACCTGACCGTTATCTGCTTATCTGCCCACCGTATCAAATTACCTGCCTTCCATTCGTTCTTATAGGGCTCTTCCAACTCCGGGTCGCTCCCGTGAAGCCAAATAGACGTGCGAACGTCTGGGTTGAATCTGTTCAACTTGCCCGTCAAGTTTTTAGTCACGTAATCGTACGGTATCTTCTCCCTGAATCAATTACTTGATTAAAATAGTGATTATGATGACGAAAAACGACCCAATAGTTGAGCTCGGTTTTTCTCAGATCGTGACGTCACTAGGCATAATAACTGATAATGAAAATAGGTTACCCTTGTGAGCTGCAGTAAACTAGTTCCTCATCGCAAGGCATGTCCAGAGTATAAATCGGAAATTGATTCGGGTTGTCACAGTTTATGTAGCTAAAGTAGCTAAAGCCCGGGCTGTTATAACCCGGGATGTAGTTCTGGTAGTATTTACAGCCAGTGTTGGGATCAATACCTATGTTCACTTGGCCCTCACTGTTGCCCCCAATGTTGCCCCAGGCGTAACCCCCAAGTTGGGAATGGACATCTTTGAAAAAGATCAAAAATAAAACGATGCTGAGTAGGAACATCACTCTATAAGACTTCAGACACTAAACGACGACAAAATTTCGGCCATTTTATAAAATTTTGAGGGAAGATAAAAAGAGAAAAATTATCGGTAGTGTAATAAAAAAAAAAGAATAAAATATAGGAAAAAGGGTGTCCAACAATTTTATCGAGTTTTAGTACGAGGGGGTGATGTTTTATTGCTTATTTTGCCCTTGAAAACCTATTTATCTCAAGAATTTTCAATTTTTTCTAAGTGATAATAAAACTGGTCTGGTCTGGTACTTGGAGGAGGAACCACCAAAAGTAGAAATTTTTCAAAAAGTGGGTTTTGTACAGACTTCTCTACTAGCACAACGCCACCTAACACTCATTCTTTACCGCCACGACTCTCCCCGACCCTTAACCTTCCACCCCCTCCTCCCTTCACTTTCCCTACTCTCCTGGAGCATCCCCTACCTCCCAAAATCCAAAAAGTGTGTAATTTCAATATGTCAGTGCAATGATTCCTTCCTTCACTCAAAAGATGCCGATTTTCCCCCAAGGGAACCAGAATTTTATTCAAGTGGTAGAGTAGCCCTAAAACTTAAATCATCATTTTGAGGGTATTTAATAATTAGAGTTAAGAAAAAGGACCAGCCGATAGGTCTTTTAGACCTGGCTGGACTGTAATTCTGTAAATATTGATGAAATAAAGAAAAATTTAAAAAAAATTTTTTTTTGCTCATAGCAATTTTTTTCCTCAAAATTAACTTCCGATTGGCGTTCCTTGCATAAAAAAATAGCCTACTTTCCTACGGAAATCCGCTAAAACATGGAATAACAAATCTTATATACCTGTTGCAATCAGGAGCGAAGAAGGTTGCCTAAACTGGAGAGTTCATATCAACTGTTATCATCACGAGAGTATCGGTGCGATCCTCTACGTGCAACCTTGAGGCTTATCTTCTACCAACTCTCCCACTCTCCCATCACCTCCTCTACCGTCCAAGACCATCCCCCACCACTCCTACCCTTTTTGACTGGCTGAAAAGGTCCCGAAGAAGTCCGTGGTTCAAATCTGGCATCGTTCTCTATGAGTTTTCTTCTCCTACCTTCAAGTTTTGAGAAGAACTGATTTTTGGGGTTTCTCGCCAGTTTTATATAGATTAGAAAAAATCCGGAAAAAAGGAGGATGATTGGTCAGCCAATGGGTAAATTGAATTGTAAAGGTGGATAGTGATTGGCCCATGAAACGGCCTCTCTGTGCTCATATTTTTATTTATTCATTTGTTCAATCCAAAAAATAAACGTTTTCTTTATTCTTTCCTCGTAAATCCTCGAGACTATAGTACTTCCCAAGAGCCAAAGGAGGCGTGTCAGTTGTATTCAGAGCGAATTGTCCTTCATAGCTAGACAAAAATAAATTAAAATAATTTTTTTTTTTTTTTAGCGTACGTACATATTCACGTATTCTTCACCGCACTGGAAAAGGGCGTCTTCGTCGGGACAGTCGTAGTCGAAGTTTTCATTGACGTAATTGCATTCAAAGCCGTAAAAAATGAAATTATCGCTTTTAGGGGCAGACTCGACCATCACCTGCAAAGTCCGCGTGTACGCACATTCCATATCGTCAGCTATACAAAGAACATGAAATTATAGTTTTGAAAGCCTTCCCCCGGAGTTGGGACCGGACTTGGGCGTTTCAAACCAGAAAGCCACGGTAAACTTCAAAGACTTACGTGGGCATCCAGGTTGCCCTTTTCCGTACTTAATATTCATGTAAAAATCCGTCTTCCCGCATTTCGCCCCATATCCATTACCACATGCATGATAACAATCTTTGGTATATGCGAAGTCTTTAGCAGCTATCAAATCCAATTCTGGCTTCCCACCATCAAGACGACAAGCAGGATCCAAACCTGTAACAATTCCAATTGTTCCTGTCACCATATTTGATATTACCGATCGCCCTGATGTACTGATTAGTGGTGAAGTATTCGCCGAGATGCGTCATCAATACAGAACCTATATTTTCGTTCCCGTATGTCCAAAATCCCACGGGGAGTACGGCTTTGATCACTTCCGCTATACATTTTGCAACGTAAGGCAAATTTTTGTAGCTCTCGTCGTAAAATTCTTTGCTCACTAATTTCGTGTATGTGCAGGTGAATAGGTTTTCGCGGACTTTTTTCTTGTTGTATAGTCTATTCATGCCTGGAACAACGAAACCTCATTGAACCCCCTTCACCGCCACCCCAAGGATGATTAGGGATGGTATCGCAACCGCATAGTGTGCACCCGCCCTAACCTGAAACGATTCCTGCCCACCGTATCAAATTACCTTCCATATATCCGTTCTTATAGGGCTCTTCCAACTCCGGGTCACTCCCGTGAAGCCAAATAGATGTGTGAACTTTTGGGTTGAATCTGTTCAACTCCCCCGTCAAGTTTTTGGTCACGTAGTCATACGGTATCTTCTCCCTGAATCAATTATTTGATTAAAACAGTGATTATGATGACGAAAAACGACCCAACACTAGAATTCGGTTTTTCTCAGATCGTGACGTCACTAGACATAACAGATAACTGAAAATGAATAAGAATAAGTTACCCTTGTGAGCTGCAATAAACTAGTTCCTCATCGCAAGGCATGTCCGGAGTATAAATCGGGAATTGATTCGCGTTGTCACAGTTCAAGTTGCCAAAGTAGTTATAACCTGGATTGTTGTTATAGCCCGGGATGTATTTTTGGTATTTACACAATATGTTGGGATCAAAACCCCCGAAGTTTCCCCCAAAATTGCCCCCTGCGTAACCCCCAAATTGGGAATTGACATCTTTGAAAAAGATCAAAAATAAAACGATGCTGAGTAGGAACATCACTCTATACGACTTCAGACACTAAACGACGACCAAATTTCGGCCACTTTATAAAGTTTTGAGGGAAGATAAGAGAAGGAAAATTATTGCTAGTGTAATAAAATAGAATAAAATAGAGGAAAAGGGTGTCCGACAATTTTATCGAACTTTAGGACGAGGGGGATGTGTTTTATTGCTTATTGTGCCCTTGAATTTCATCTACAAGAATTATCGATTTTTTAAAATTCAAATTATTAAAAAAGGTTTGATTAGGTCCAATGTGGTTTGGGCTGGTCTGGCACTTGTGGAATAACATGAAGACACAAGTCTTCAAGTTCTCCCTCTCCATGGGAAAAAGGGGTTCGGCCCCCACTTACACTCTTGTCCAAAAGACATTCCCCTACCTCTCCACAATCTTTGACAATCCCCATCTACCCACACCCTCCTCGACCCCCCCCCATCACCGCCCCACCACCCATTTTGCTCTCCTTTCAATCTCTGAACTCCCGTCATCCCCCAGGTGCTTAGAATAGAGGGGATGATTGGTAACCCAATGAGTAAAATGAATTGGAAAGGTGAATAGTGATTGGCCCATAAGTTTAAGAACTGATATGTAGGATGTTCTGAAAAACACCCTCGAAAGCAATTTGGAAAATGGGCCAAAAAAGTTAAATATTTAGAAAAAAAAATTATTTATTATTTTTTAATCCAAGAAAAGAACGTCTTTATTCTTTTCTCGTAAATCTTCAAGAGTGTCGTACTGCCCCAGAGCGTATGGAGATTTATAACTTGTATTCAGTGCATATTGGTATCCTGCAAAACTGTTCGAAAAAAAGAATTAAGGGCGGTTCATAATTTGTTACGTACAAAGTGAAATAGTCTTGGCCGCCCTGGAAATTGGCGTTTTCGTCGGGGCAATCGTAGTCGAAATTTGGATTTATGTAATTGCATTTAAACCCGAAAAAGACGTCGTCTCTTTGAGCGGACTCAGTCATTATTTCCCAACATCTGAAGAGGGAACATTCCTTCCCTTTTGTGGCGTCGTCAGCTATGGAAAGAACGTAGGTACAATGATAGAAGATGCCGCTTTCTGGCCCGATGGTTAGGGATGCTTGCTGGATAGGGAATGTTAGGGATGATTATAGAAGTCCATCCATGTTACTAGTGCTCTGGGTATAAATTATCTGAACTATGTTTAGGGATGGTTAGGGATGGTTCGGGATAGTTAGGGATGGTTCGGGATAGTTAGGGATGGTTAGGGATGGTTAGGGACCCCCCCTAACCCGACGAAAGAGATTTGCATAAACCGCCAACGGCCATACCACGCTGAATACACCGGTTCTCGTCCGATCACCGAAGTTAAGCAGCGTCGGGCGAGGTTAGTACCTGTAGTGGATGGGTGACCGCCTGGGAACACCTCGTAGCAGTTGGCATTTTTTTTACGCCTGGTAAAGCCTCCGGCTAAGGAACAGGCAACAATAAACAGAATAGGGCGGTATATAGAAACCGAATTAGACGTTGAAACTGCATGGACGTCGATAGTGAAGGACAAAAACGCGTTTGAGTTCGTGCGTCAAATTATGAAAAAGAAAGGTTGGAACACCTAAAGCATGATAGATACCCGTAGGGCTCCTTATCCCGACCCGGGAGGCCTTCACGTGGCCCATCCTGTTACCCACTAACATCCCGGGAAGGAGCCAGCAGCGGAAGACCGCCTATAAAAAGAAACAATCCTGATAAGCCGACAGGCGCTCGGTGCAGGAGAGAAAAAGATAAGTAAGAGGCGGTTAGGGACCCCCAACCCTAGACGTCATTTTTAAATTACTTGGACATCCAGGTTGTATGCCTTCTTCCTTGAGATTCACATAGAAGTCGGTGTCCCCGCATTTCAGTCCATATTCCAGCCCACAGCAATGATAACTATCCTTGTAATGCGCAATATTTCGAGCCATCGCCAAATCAATATCCGGCTCACCATATACATTACATGTCGGACTTAACGCTACTGAAAAAATTAAAAAAATTGACCACATTTCCTATCTTTACCAGCGGCTCTGATGAATCTTGTCGTGTTGATGTGGTCTGCTAAATGGGTCATGACGGAAGCGCCGATTTCGTTTCCGAAAGCCCAAAATCCCCAGGGGAGTACCGCATTCACTATTTCCGCTATACATTTTGCGATGTAGGGCAAATTCTTAAGGCTATCTTTATAGTTGTCTTTGCTCACTAATGCTGAGTAGTTGAAAAAGAATAGGTTTTCGCCTAATCTATTTCTTCTTTTGTTATAATATTTATCCATTGCTAAAAACAAAAGAAAATTGAATGTCACTCCCACAAATATAGACCGATTTTGTCTATATTTAGACCGTTGGAAAGCTCTTTAAAGACTTCATCGACGCTAGTACGCTCTAGCGGCATCCAAAACAAATTTTTCTTAGGTCATCACACATTTTCCAACTTACCTGTTATGAAATCCTCAATGTAGGGGTACTCATCTTCCAGGTTAGTGCTATGTAATATTAATGACGTATGAACATCAGGGTCGAATTCCTTCAACTCCCCCGTCACCGTTTTCGTCACAAAATCGTACGGGATTTTCTCACTAATTTAATTTGATTAATTTGTAAATAAAATTATTTTTACCCTTTCGAGTAGCCTACAACAAGATCATTAATGCAAGGCAAATTCGAGCTGTAAATCGGAAAAGTGTTGACGTTGATGATGTTGTTGAACTTATTGTAGTAGCCGAAGTTATTCGTGTTCCAGTTGAAGCCAGTGTTGAATTTAAAACCATAATTCCCTCCCAGTTGGGAGCGGCCATCTTGGAAAAAATTGAAAACTAAAATACAACTCACGAGTCGTAGCATCGTAGAAGTTCCATTTAATGGAAAAAATTCATTTTAAGGCATTTTTATAGAATTTGGCGGAAAGATAAAAGGTAAAAATTATCGCTAGAGTAATAAAATAGAATAAAATGTTGGGAAAGTTTCCTTTCCTACACGTTTATATACTTTATCTAATATATTATAGATAAATTCTTTATTAACAATAAACTTCATATCGTTGAATAAATTTTCTCTTCAAGTAGTAAGAAAGAAAAAATAATTTGCTCGAAAACAGTGCGATGCTAGCTATGAATATTTGGATTTTTTTATTTTTTAGGGAGGAAGTTCTCGGTAAGACTCCTTGTCCGATATACACATCGAGCGATATATGTGATCCTCGGGAAATTAAATTTTTTATGGATGAGTAAGTCGCTTTTAAATAAATTTAAAAAAATAAAATTTTAGGAAACAAATTTTGTTTGATTTTGAGACGGAGACGGTCGGAGAGACGGATTTCGATGGAACGAAGCCGACGACGTTTATACTCCATGATGCTGAAATGGATCATGACTCGGGACAAGCGGTTTATTTGAGAAAGGGTGAGCAGTCAAAAGATGTGAATAACCTTAAAACTACTCGCCTCAGACCTACTGTGAACAATAATTCGGGTTAGGAGAGGATGGTAGTGGGGGAATCAATCGTTCGGGGTTCAGATGATACAGAAGAATCGTCCTGGATGGTTATGTATGGTTAGAGATGAAGATTTGCTCGGGATATCTGAAGATTCGCCCTCGATATGTGAAGATTCTCCATGGATATCTGACGATTCGCCCTGGATGGTAAGGGATGATTAGGGATGGTTAGGTATGGTTAGGGATGAAGATTTGCTCTGGATATCTCAAGATTCGCCCTCTATATGTGAAGATTCTCCATGGATATCTGACCTTCGCCCTGGGTGGTAAAGGGTGGTTAGGGATGAAGATTAGCTCTGGATATCTGAAGGTTCGCCCACGATATGTGAAGATTCTCCATGGATATCTGACGATTCGCCCTGGATGGTAAGGGATGATTAGGGATGGTTAGGTATGGTTAGGGATGAAGATTTGCTCTGGATATCTCAAGATTCGCTTGAGATTCGCCCTCTATATGTGAAGATTCTCCATGGATATCTGACCTTCGCCCTGGATGGTAAAGGGTGGTTAGGGATGAAGATTAGCTCTGGATATCTGAAGGTTCGCTCACGATATGTGAAGATTCTCCATGCATATCTGACGATCCGCCCTGGATGGTAAGGGATGATTAGGGATGGTTAGGTATGGTTAGGGATGAAGATTTGCTCTGGATATCTCAAGATTCGCTTGAGATTCGCCCTCTATATGTGAAGATTCTCCATGGATATCTGACCTTCGCCCTGGATGGTAAAGGGTGGTTAGGGATGAAGATTAGCTCTGGATATCTGAAGGTTCGCTCACGATATGTGAAGATTCTCCATGCATATCTGACGATCCGCCCTGGATGGTAAGGGATGATTAGGGATGGTTAGGTATGGTTAGGGATGAAGATTTGCTCTGGATATCTCAAGATTCGCTTGAGATTCGCCCTCTATATGTGAAGATTCTCCATGGATATCTGACCTTCGCCCTGGATGGTAAAGGGTGGTTAGGGATGAAGATTAGCTCTGGATATCTGAAGGTTCGCCCACGATATGTGAAGATTCTCCATGGATATCTGACGATTCGGCCTGGATGGTAAGGGATGATTAGGGATGGTTAGGTATGGTTAGGGATGAAGATTTACTCGGGATATCTGAAGGTTCGCCCTCGATATGTGAAGATTCTCCATGGATATCTGACGATTCGCCCTGCATGGTAAGGGATGATTAGGGATGGTTAGGTATGGTTAGGGATGAAGATTTGCTCTGGATATCTCAAGATTCGCCCTCTATATGTGAAGATTCTCCATGGATATCTGACCTTCGCCCTGGATGGTAAAGGGTGGTTAGGGATGAAGATTAGCTCTGGATATCTGAAGGTTCGCCCACGATATGTGAAGATTCTCCATGGATATCTGACGATTCGCCCTGGATGGTAAGGATGATAGGGATGGTTAGGTATGGTTAGGGATGAAGATTTACTCGGGATATCTGAAGGTTCGCCCTCGATATGTGAAGATTCTCCATGGATATCTGACGATTCGCCCTGGATGGTAAGGGATGATTAGGGATGGTTAGGTATGGTTAGGGATGAAGATTTACTCGGGATATCTGAAGGTTCGCCCTCGATATGTGAAGATTCTCCATGGATATCTGAAGATTCGCCCTGGATGGTAAGGGATGATTAAGGGATGGTTAGCTATGGTTAGGGATGAAGATTTACTCGGGATATCTGAAGATTCGACCTGGATGGTAAGGGATGGTTAGGGATGAAGATTTACTCTGGATATCTGAAGGTTCGCCCCCGATATGTGAAGATTCTCCATGGATATCTGACGATTCGCCCTGGATGGTAAGGGATGATGGGAGGCCTGGTAAAGCCTCCGGCTAAGGCACAGGCAACAATAAACAGAATAGGGCGGTAGGGATGGTTAGGTATTTGAGAGGCGCGGTGTGGCGATGTCGTTAGTATCTTAGGCTTCGATGCGGGGGACCCGGGTTCGGATCTTCCGAGCGCCTCGACCTTTTTTGTAAGTCGCCTCGTTAATATAATAAATATCAAGGGTAAAGCACACTCGTCCACGTCACCATTGAGTTGGTAGTTGGACGTTAAGCCCGTGTCACGAAAATGCAAAAATAAGTCGGTGACATTGATATTTATTTATTTATTATTTATTTGATGGTTAGGTATGTTTAGGGATGGTTTGGTATGGTTAGGGATGGTTAGGTATGGTTAGGGATGGTTAGGTATAGTTAGGGATGAAGATTTGCTCTGGATATCTGAAGATTCGCCCTGGATGGTAAGGGCTTAGCAGTGGGGTCAGAGGGGATCCCTTCACATGCCACACTCCCATTTCCTATCATAAAGTGTCCGAATGCTTTATTTCATTATGTACTCATTTTTTTAGCTTATGAAGAAAGCACAGATTACAACATTATCATGGCCAGCTACGCACGTTTAATAACTGGACGGTTTTGCCACAAAGAAAGCCACCTAAACCTCGACTACATCGGAAAATGCGTCTCCAAATTTCTGAACGCATTACAACCTTTTCAAATTCACATCGTAGGGATCAGCATGGGAGCCAAATTGGCTTCTTTTATATCGAAATATTATGAACCTGGACTCGACAGGGTAACAGGTGAGTCAGTCATAAAATCAATTTTTGATCGCTTTTCAGGTTTGGATCCTGCTGGAACACCATGGGGTGATCATTCATACGCGTTGCTTATCACACCTAACATATCCGAATATACGGACATAATCCATACTGAAGGAAATCGCTACGGATACAAATTAGGGCATTCCGACTGGCACCTCAATGACGGTCACGATATTCAACCAGGATGCCCAAGTATGACAAAAAAATGAATCTTAAGTTTTTCAAATGTCTTCAGATAACACCGATATTCCTATTTTATCGGTCATCTGCTCATATTCGATGTCTCTCGTGTTCTACGCTGAATCTGTGAGAGACCAAGATGCTTTCTACGGGGTCAGATGCGAAAGTTCCGATTGTCCGTTTCAACCTCCATACTACAGAATGGGCGAATACGTCCTTAATAGGTAATCAGTCGAGTTTTTTTAGTTCTGATTCCGACGCTTTTTAGCACATATGGGACATTCTTTTTGGAAACTAATGGCCAGAAACCGTACGGGAGAGGAAAGCCTGAGAATTGAAGACGAGGGGTGCTAAGCAAGAAGAAATGTATCGTTTCAATAAAAGAGTTAAACGAGGTCATCATCGAATGGAGCGCAGATTTGATTCATGTTCCCTCAGTTCCTTCTTGTGAATTTCCTTCCTTTCTCTTTCACGGGGACAAAGAATGTGGACAGATTAGTTATTCCGTATTGCACTAGCTTGTAATGGTATAGTCCCAGGGTAAAACTGTTATCAGTGATGAACAGCGAAAACAAATAGAATGAATTTTCGCCCAGGGGATGGAACTTGCTTAGCACTGAGGAGGCAGGAAACGTTTCCCTGAAGACGTAAAGGTTACTAGAGGCCAATTAGGGATAGTTTGGGGTGGTTATGGATGGTTAGGCACCCCACCGTAAGGGATGGTTATGGGTGGTTAGGGATGGTTAGGGATGGTTAGGGTTGGTTAGGGATGGTTAGGGATGGTTAAACCTGGTAAGCCGAAATTCGCAAGGCACAGGAGAAACGAGAAAGGAAGAGGTGGTTAGGGATGGAACTTTCTGGATGGTTAGGCACCCCACCGTTAGGGATGGTTATAGGTGGTTAGGGATGGTTAGGGGTGGTTAGGGATGGTTAGGGGTGGTTAAACCTGGAAAGCCGAAATTCGCAAGGCACAGGAGAAACGAGAAAGGAAGAGGTAGTTAGTGATGGAACTTTCGCTGATTGCTGCTAATTTCATCCTTTCTATCATCTAAGTTAAATCATTTTTGAGGTATTTGAAGCCAAAGATATCGAGAATTTCCAAATTACGCCTTTTTGTTAAAAATTCCGGCCTAAATTCGATTCTTTTTGATGTTTTATTTCATGTTAGAGCACTTAAAGGGGGAAAACTGTCGAATTACTTGTTCAAACAGAAAGGGCCCATTTAGGGAAGGTTAAAAAAACGAAACTTCTTTTTTTTTTTTTCATTCTTTGCTTTTATTTTGACGAAGTAGGTAAAAATGTGGAAAATTTTGGTTTTTTTCTCGTTTTTCGCATTTTCAAGAGGTATCGATTGGAAAAACGTGACGGAAGTGGTGGTGGGAAAGTATTTCGATAACTCCTGCGTTGTCGTCGTTAGCGACGATTTCGAATTTCGTTTTCGAACGACCTCCTCTCGAATTTTAGTTTACGACGAAAATTTTTGTTTCCAAAACACAATTTTCGAACTTCTCGTTTTCGCTTTCGATCAAAATTGCGACCAGTGAGGAAATATATTTTTTTAATTGATTCATTTTAGATATGTTGTAAAAGTGAAGGACCCGGGCTGCTTTTTAAGAATGTGGTCCGAAACCTTATTTAAGACGCTTTCCAGGCATTCTCCAAAATTTGTGTTTTTACTCGAAAATGAGAAAGGTTTTGAAATTTTCGAGTTGAAAGAGTCTGACGTTTCGGAAGAAATCCTGGTCGCTTATTTCGATCCGGAAGATTCAGGTTAGTTCAGGTTAGATTCAGGGATAGGAGGTGCCCTCATTGTGTAGCCTGGGGGTGGGGGTTTCCCTCATTGCGTAGCCTGGGCGTTGTTTTATTCCTCTTATATCTTATTTTCTAGAGTGGCCCGTGTCATTGTTTACAAACAACTTTAGATTGAATCTTGAAGCCTTGGGAAGAGAGGGTAGAATATTTTTGGACAGATGGAACCAAAATGGATTCGAGAATTACGCTAATTTGTACCCTAACAAAATATCGAACCTTCAAGGAAAAAGTAAGTTCAAGATCATCCACATATAAATCTAATATTGAAAATTTTGACCAAAATGTGAAAAGTTTTTTGGATCACAAAAATGACTTCAGATTCATGTTTCTCACCCTAAAAACCGTCAAAAACCACATTTTGGATGAAATCAAAAATTGAAAATTTTGGGTCCAAAAAAGTGAAGAAAGGTCCCCCCTTGGGTGAGGTCGAAAAAAATGTTTTTGGATCCCAAAAATGACTTCAGATTTGTGTTTCTCACCCTAAAAAATGTCAAAAACCACATTTTGAGAGAAATATAAAATTGAAAATTTTTGGCCAAAAAGTGGCCAAAATTATTTATAAATATTGGAAACAGTTTTTCGAGTGATGGCGTTCCCATATCTTCCTTATACGAGTGTCGACCCACTGGATGGAACTGAAATTCGGCTTGTCCAAGAATACTGCTCTTTGCACAACTGCACCATCGAAATCGTTGATGATGGAAATTTATGGGGTGACATTTACGACAACGGTACCGCAGTCGGTAAGCTAGCAGACAAAGCATTCAATAGCACAACCCAGCCTGTAGTAATGGCACTTGCTCAGTAAGCAGCCTAGTGTCCAAATAGGTAGTCAATTTAGCAGCAATAGCACTGCACATGACAATCACTTTTTGGGCCTTTTGTTTTAGGAAGTGCAGGACTCGTTTATAGACGTGAAGTCGATGTTGGATTAGGAGGGAATTACCTATGGAGCAAGTATTTTTACTTTGTCGACTACACGAATACAGCATTGTATTCGGCAGCCGCCATTTTGGTCCCGAAAGCTAAACCTATGAGCGGCTGGATGATCCCATTTTTACCCTTCAGCCTCCAAATGTGGTCCGTCATCATCTTCACTGTATTAATCTCCTCCTTCATCATATACACATTCAACATTCTATCCATAAAATATACAAGTAAGTACGTATTAGAGTCAAAAATTTGATTTTTGGTAGGATTTAGAAAGGCGTTGTTGCGCAAGCATCAGTTTATGTCATATGGCGATAGCTTCTTGAGGATTTTGGGAGTTTCCGTTTTACAGCAGCCGTCGAGTTCATTGATACCGAATTCGCCGACTCGATATCTTTTTACGTCTTTTGAATTTTGCTTTTTGATCATCACTGTTTGCTACAGTGCTGGGCTATCTTCGATTTTAACCGTCCCGCAGTAAGTCACCATCAGCAAAACATGACTGAACGTTTAAACCTCCGTAACTTCCACAATTTTTGACACATTTTACATTGACACATTTATACCGTTGGAAAGATATTTTAAAGAGCTACAAAATTTAATAAACGGTTAAAATTGCTCAGGCCACTCCTTAGCACTCAAAAATGGACTTAAAGGTCAAAAATCACTATTTAGCTTAAAACGTCTATAACTTCCACAATTGTTGACCGATTTTTTCTATATTTATACCGTTGGAAAGATATTTTAAAGCGCTACAATATTTAATAAGCGGTTAAAATTGCTCAGGCCACTCCTTAGCCCTCGAAAATGGACTTAAAGGCCAAAAAACACTATTTAGCTTAAAACGTATATAACTTCCACAATTGTTGACCGATTTTATCGATCTTCATACTGTTGGAAAGCTATTTTAAGGCGCTAAAAAATTTGAAAAACGCAAAAAATTGCTCAGGCCACTCCTTAGCCCTCTAAAATGTACTTAAAGGCCAAAAAACACTATTTAGCTTAAAACGTCTATAACTTCCACAATTGTTGACCGATTTTATCGATCTTTATACTGTTGGAAAGCAATTTTAAATCGCTACAAAATTTAAAAAAAGAAAAAAATAGCTCAGATCACTCCTTAGCCCTCGAAAATGAACTTAAAGGCCAAAAAACACTATTTAGTTTAAAACTTCCACAATTTTCAATCGAAATATCAATGAAATCGGTCAAAAATTGTGGAATTTAGGGGCATTTATACGTCATGAAATCGTGTTAAGGTTTACGAAGCCTATCGATACTTTCCACGAGTTCGCCTTGAGCAACATGAAATGGCTTGGAAATCACGAGGCTTTCATCTATTCCATTAAGGACGTCGACGACGCAGAAGTTCAAAAAGTGGTCAAAAATTTCAGAGTACTATAATTTTCTGAAGTATGTTCAAGTTTTAATTTTTTTGTTCTTTAAGTTACAAACAGGCGAAGAGCTCTACAAAAGCGCGTCGAGCGGAAAATATGCGGTTTGCTTGGAAAGACTTGCCGGAGGACATTTCACCGAACAAGAACACGTGACCGAAGAAGTGGTCAGCAACTCGCATTTAATGGTCGAAAACCTCTTCGGCTCACCAATCACATTTTTCCTTCAAAAAGGTCTTAAAATTATTTTTTGAAAAAATCTATGATTTATTCAGGTTCGCCATATTTGAACAGTTTCAACAGGTTTGATAGATACGATGGTGGAAAGCGTGAATTTATCTGTTTTGGGAAGGAGAAGTCGCCAGGCGATTCCTTCCCTCGAGGTATACAAAAAAAGTCGTATAAATTT